>BQNB010191740.1:0-11673 GCA_026074375.1 Tanacetum coccineum
GTGTCACAGGACATACTTATCAGAGCTAGTCGATTGAAGAAGTGATGGCAGACAAGGGAAAGAAGTCAAGTATGGAAACATTTGTGCCTAATGACAAAGCATATTACTATTCCAGGATTACAAGTATTACAGTTAACGGGAAAAATCGCAACATTCATGAAGGTCGTGTTGTTGATCAAGCCTACTACAAATCCAACAACATCGAGCGTCTCTTCACAAACATTCACTTCGATTGTCTCTTTAAAATCAACGAACCGATTGTTCCAAGATTTATTCTAGACTTATATAGTCAATGAATATGGCTATCTTGTCATCTCCTTTATGATTCAACATGAATTCATAACTCTCACTCTTGCCCAATTCGGTCAAATCCTCAAAATTCCTTACAACGGTCAAGCCGTGTTCACCAACGAGTGGGACCTTGCATCTCTTGAGTATTCTCAAGAAACCGAGGGACCATATTCCACCTACCTTCCTACTCCTGACGACATTCGTCGAATTCTTGAATTGGAACGTGTCATGGTAGACCGTACCATTAAAAGTCAAACCGTCACTCATACTCCAAATCAAATTCTCACCAAAGAGCTAAGCCCCGACATGAAGCAATGGGAAGAGCTCATTCGAGAGAATGTTATATTGTGTTGTTGCCGAGGAACAATACAATCTTGCTTACTTCTTTGTCAAACGAATCGAATGTGCTAGAGCAAATCTAACCGCCAATCTTCCATACGGTATGTTCTTGACTCGTCTTTATCGTCACATCGACAATGGCATTTATGACATTGTTGATCGAGTCATGCGTCCTCTTGCTCTTAAACAAACTCGAAGACCTCGAAGTGATCGTGGCAAAGCTCGCCATTCCATCTCATCTTCATCTTCTCACCATCATGGCACGTCATCTCATCAACATGATGATGATGATGATGATGATGATGTCGAAATGTCTCGTGCTAGCACTCCATCTCCTACTACCTATCTTAACTCTCTTGATCCACTCAACTACCAAAACTATGAAATGCCTTCCCCTTCTGAACAAACCGATGAAACTCTCTTTGAACGACAAACTACCTTGCTCAACCGAACGCAAAAAATGCATAAGGAAATGCGCAGAGGTTTCAAGTCATTTGTAAAGGCACTAAAAGGAGTGTTTAGCAAGAAGAAGAAATGAAACATAAAAGTGGAGTGAACTAGATGGATTAATGTAGTTTAAGACAATTTAACTTTATTATGTGTATGTTATTCACTTATGTGGTAATGATCCGATGTATTCGGAAAGACTTATGGGTTGTATGTTTTTAGGAACTTGCTTTCTATAATAACTTGAACCTACGTTTATATTCCTACACCCAATAATCCAAATTCATCACCTAGTCCTCCTAATGCACCCTCCAAAACACCATCAACCAAAGACACTTCTTCATCTTCAATTGATTACATATCCAAATCACCAACATCATCAGAGAAAAATAGTTTTTTTGTGAAAAATGGGACTAACAGTGGGCGGCCCCCTTAATTCACAATGGGCGGCCCCCTTAATTTTAAGGGGACCGCCCTTAGCCCTTCACGGGTAAAACAGTATTTTTCACTGCTTTTTGCCTTCTTTTACCTAGTATAGCTATCTTACCCAGAATGCTTGAAAAAAATTTGAATTCCCTAAAACTTATCCAAATTCATTCCATTTCAAACAAATCTCTTCCCATAAATTCCCTCCAAATGCATAACACCAATTCATCATCTCTTTCACTCATCATCAACAGCCATACACATTCATGGCCTCCACTAGAGCTTCCATTTCCAAGGTCTCCTTAGTGGACCATAAAATCAACAATCATTCCCCAAAACAATTGTTTGTGGATTTACCAAGATGACACAAAAACTCCATCACAAAATTCCAAATCATTCAACTGTGCTCCCTATTGCACCTCCAAAAAACACCATCAAACAAAAGAACACTTCTTTCATACTTTAATGATTTCTATACCAAATCTCCAACATCATCACTTCACACTTACCTAATGATTACTTGAACCATCAACTTCTCTCCTCCAAGTGTTTCTCTACACTTCCACTCAAGATAATGCATCATATGGGACATCTCTCATCATCTTTCACCCAAATACCCCTATTGATGTCCATTTGATACTCCATCACTCTCACCACCTATCATTGCACATCCTATCCTTGGGAATTTCCTTGAAAGCGCCAAAACATGTAACTCATCCTTTGTTGTATCACAAGCCCGAACCCTTATTTTTGGGTTAAGTGATGAACTTCACTATATGTTTTCATATATTGAACACATGCTCTCACAACCACCAATCATCATCACACCATGGTACGTGTGTAAGCACTAGTCAAATTTATATATGTATAGTATAAATCCCGTGACAATTCTTTCCAAATTACTTCTCAATCAAGAGAACATAAAGGATAACAATATAATTAAGAAAAACACAATACGTATATTTTTAACCGGGAAGTATTTTCTTTTCGGGTCGTATCCCAACGAAGTCGTGAATTGAAATTCGGAAATAATTCGGATTCAAGTCAAGAATGGATAAAAGATTTTTTTTTTGAATTTTGAATTTTGAATTACACTACGAATATAATAGCTCAATTAAAATATAAAAACGATTAAAGAAAAAACGGTTAACTAATTCAAAAAAAAACAAAAAAAACAAACGTGAGTTAAAAATGTGAGCTAGAACTAGAATTTAAAATCTAAAGCACTAATACTAACAAACTTTATACCTAAAAATCACAAAATTAAAGAGAAAATTTTAGGAAAAAGAATTAGAATTTTTTTAACTATTTTTGTATTTTCTATTAATTTTTAGAGAAAAATGAATTAACTAAAAATACACTTTTTCTAAAAATTTACACTAAAAATCTATTTCTATTTTTCAAAAATACTAGAATGAAAAATAAAATTATTACAAAAAGAATCAGATTTTTCCTACTATTTTTCTATTTTCTATGAATTTCTAAAGAAAAAAAAATTACTAAAATCCTATTTTATTTTCTCCTGAAATACAGTTTAATTGGAAAAATAAAGAAAAATGAAATTTAACTACTAAAAATGTGCAGAAAACTAATGATATAAAAATGCCCAATTTTTACTAATCAATTGAAACCTAATTTTGCTTTTTAACACATAAACCCTAATTTTATTAAACTAATATTAAGAAATTTAATTCTATTTTATTTATCCTAAAAGAACAGGGTAGAAAGTGCAAAAGATAAAAGTAAAGGGTAGGCGGGGAAAGTAACTAAAATTTACACTATAGTGAAAACAAAACACCCTTAACTATTGAAAAAGTACCAAACAGACCCTACGACTTAACAAGATTTAGCTTATTACAAAAGTGAAAATAAGCAAAAACTTAAAACAGAAAAGTTGGACCTGAGCTTTAATACTACAACTTTAATAAAAGCACTTTGACATTTTATCTACTGAATAAGCAAGAAATTTAGCTTTTTAAACTGTGCTACAGAAACTATGAGGTTTCTTAGAAATTCTAACTTTTCTAAACTTTGGCTTATTTCTAGCTTAATACTCAATGAAAATAAGAACCAAAAGAATCTACATGAAGCTTATGATGTGTACTAAAGATATCTAAAAAGAAATAAGCTAAAAGAAAACTAGATTATCAAGAAATTTGTTCTTTAAAAAGTGAAGGTTCAGGATAAGCTAACTAAACAGATTTAAGTACAAACTGAAAGCTTACGCTAAGGCCTGTTTTAAGCTATCAAATGATTTTCAAAATGAAAAAGTTGTGCTTATATTTAAAACCTTTACTACTAGCTTCTAAAAATTGCTTTAATCTCAGAACTTGGAATCCATTTGAAGACTTAAAAGTGCTAGTGAAAAAGCTATGAGGCTTATTTGCTACTACTTAGTACTGCTTTACCAAGTTAAGTACTGCTAAAACAAATTTAGTCAAACTGCAAACTGGAAACAAGAAACCTAAGAACTCAATTTCTACTGAATTTGGCACCTAAAAGGAAATGTAAACAAGCACTAAAAGATTAAAAGTTGTTATCTACTATAGAATAAGCTGTGACTTAAATTGAAAACTGAAAACTAAGGTTCACTTAGAAAATCCTGCTGAACTAAGATCTAGCTTATGAAAAGTATTAAAAATTAATCCTACAGCTTATTCTCAGCTATCAAAAGTGAACTTGAAGCTTAAAGTGAGCTAACATGTGTTTAGCATATAAGTCAAGCCTATTGCCAAACACCCCTTAAGAATTGACAAACTCAGATTTAGACTACTTTAATCTTGAATGAGCTAAAACAGATTAAGAACTAGGCTAATCAAACTGCATTAAGCAAAATAACACTGAAAATAAGCACTAGAGATATATGAAATAAGCTGCAAGCAATTAAGCTATTTATTGAACTATAAAACTGTCTAACACTAGAACTTGATTAAAACTTGAAAACAAAGATTAAAAAGCTAAGAGTAAACTAAGTGAGTATTAATAGAGCTAATTAAGCAGTAAATCACAAAATAAGCTAATTAAAAGCTATTGAACAGTAGAATAAGCATAATGACTAATTTTTAGAAAAGAGAAACTCACAAGAGGTCTTCAGCACTTGTAGTAAACCTAACTTTAACCTATCAATCCCTTAGGTCCAGCTGGTAGAAAATGAAGCTTATTTAACCCCAAGCCCATCCATTTCTGGCTTATTACCCACAATCAACAGCTTGAATGAGCTTATGGACAGAGCACTGTGGTATTTGATGAAATAAAAGCTCAATTTAGCTTTTGAAAGCTAAATTGAGTCAAAGCTATTGTCGAAAAGAATCTTTTCGAAAGGAATTGAAGCTTTAAAATAGAAAACAAGCTTATTGAAGCTTGTTTGACTTTTCTTTGACTTTTTTTTGAAAAGCTTTGACTTTTTGTAAAATAAAGTGATAACAGCTTATAGTAGCTTGTAAAGGTAACTAGAAGAACTTAACAAAGCTTATAGAACAGTAGTAAATAGTATTGAGAGCTAAAAACTGAAAATGAGCTTGATATTAAAAGAGTAACGATTACAAAAGACTTTTTATACTATAAAACGGGAAACCGAAGGTTAATGCAACCGAACTCAAGATGAATGACAAAGCCAAATTCATCTTTTATTACTAACTGTTTTATTTTAGGATAAGACGACGTTGTTGCAGCCTCATTCCAGCAAAGTCGGATTCATAAACCACATGCTCATACTCAATCTTTCGAAGTCAATCATTCAACATCAAGATAGTTGATTCTAATCTTCCCTACCATCAAAGAGCCTCAAAGTCAAATAAAGAATCATCAATTTCAAGATCACAAAGCACAAATGAACAAAGCCATTATAAACAAGACAAGACCATAACAAGGCAAAGCATAAACGTTAAACGTCATATCTTCAATGTCATCGGTGATACAGAGAAATTTGAAGAAAGAGACCTCAACATTGGGGGAGATTGTCAGCCTTAATTATATTAAGTCAAACAAGAATGTTATCGGTCTTAGAAAGTCAAACTAGGTCTTGTATTGTAATAGGCTAGTCAGGTTCAACGGGCTTGGATTGTAATCTAATATTGTCCGTGTTTCGGGCTCAAAGCCCAAGTTAAACCAAGCCCGGCCCGTTTAGAAAGCCCAAGTGCAAAGATAGCAAGGCATGGGTATAAATATCCCTTCACCACACTTAGTGAAAGGTGTTAGTTACATTTCTATCACTTGTAATCCACCAATTCTCTAATCTAATCTTCCTTTCTTGTTTTCTCTCTTTACTTTCTCTCTCTAAGATTTCTTCATATTTTCTAGCATATTGGTAAAGATTATTGTTGTGTAATGGATTAAACTAGTGGGATAACACTAGTGATAAGAAACAAGACGAGATTGTTATGGTTAGAGATTTTCCTGAGGTATTCCAAGATGATCTATCTGGATTACCGCCTATTCGGGAAATTGAGTTTCAGATTGAGTTAACCCCTAAAGCAACGCCGGTAGCAAAGTCTCCTTATCGTTTGGCACCTTCTGAATGGGAGGAGTTGTCGGGATAACTCAAGGAACTCTAAGACAAAGGTTTCATTCGACCAAGTTAGTCGCCTTGGGAAGCGTCGGTGTTGTTCGTTAAGAAAAGGACGATTCTTTTAGGATGTGCATTGATTATAGAGAATTGAACAAGTTGACTGTTAAGAATCATTATCCGCTTCTTAGAATTGATGATCTATTTGATCAACTGCAAGGGTCGCAGTTTTTCTCGAAGATAGATCTTAGGTCTGGATACCATCAGCTAAGAGTGCACGAGGATGACATACCAAAGACTGCATTTAGAACTCGTTACGGACATTTCGAGTTCACTGTAATGCCCTTTGGTCTGACTAATGCACCAGCAATATTTATGGATTTGATGAATAGAGTTTGTAGGCCGTATATTGATAAGTTTGTGATAGTGTTTATAGACGATATCTTAATCTACTCTAAGACTCAAGAGGAGCATGCAGAACATTTAAGGTTGGTATTGGAACTGCTCAAAAAGGAGAAACTGTATGCTAAGTTTTCTAAGTGTGAATTCTGGCTAAGAGAAGTGCAGTTTCTTGGGCATGTGATAAATGGTAATGAAATTCATGTAGACCATAGTAAGATTGAAGCTGTTAAGAATTGGAAAGCCCCTAGAACTACGACTAAGGTTCGTTCGTTCTTAGGATTGACTGGGTATTTTCGCAGGTTCATTGAGAACTTTTCTAAGATAGCTAAGTCTCTTACTATCTTGACTCAGAAAAGTAAGACTTTCGATTGGGGTGAGGAACAGGAATTGGCATTTTAGACCTTGAAGGATAAGTTGTGTAATGCGCCTGTTCTAGCTCTTCCCGATGGACCAGAAGACTTTATGGTATATTGTGATACGTTCGAGATAGGACTAGGCTGTATGTTAATGCAAAGAGGTAAAGTGATAGCCTATGCGTCTAGGCAGTTGAAAATTCATATGAAGAATTATACTACCCATGATTTAGAGTTGGGTGCGGTTATGTTTGAACTTAAGATCCGGAGACATTATCTGTATGGGATAAAGAGTGTATACGGATGATAAGAGTCTCCAGCATATCTTTAGTCAGAGAGAGTTGAATATGCGACAGCGTCACTGGATAGAGTTGTTTAGTGATTATGACTGTGAAATTCACTACCATCCTGGTAAGGCGAATGTGGTGGCTGATGCCCTAATTAGGAAGGAAAGTGTAAAGTCTAAAAGAGTTAGAGCTATGAATATGATCCTTCAGTCGAGTATTAAGGATAGGATACTGACGGCTTAGAAGGAGGCTGTGGATGAGTCTGCAGGATTGCAGAAAGGTTTAGATGAGATGATAGAACAGAGAAGTGATGAGACTTTGTACTACCTTGATCTAATATGGGTACCTTTGAAGGGTGATGTAAGAACCCTGATAATGGATGAAGCCCATAATTCGAAGTACTCTGTATACCCAGGAGCTGATAAGATGTATTATGACCTTAGAGATAGGTATTGGTGGCATTGTATGAAGAAGGAATAGCCCCCGCACCGCCCCCCCCACCGCCCCCCCCCCCCCCCTACCCACCCCCCCCACCGCCCGCAACCCCCCAAGTATGTGAGTAAGTGTTTGACTTGTTTAAAGATTAAGGCTGAGCATCAAAGGCCATCTGAGTTGCTCCAACAACTTGAGATTCCCGTATGGAAATAGGAAGGAATAGCTATGGATTTTGTGACTAAGTTGCCTAGGACTAGTAGTGGGCATGACACAATCTAGGTCATTATGGAATGGTTGACCAAGTCTGCTCATTTTCTACCTATGCGTGAGGATAATAAGATGGATAGATTGGTTAGGAATGAGATAGTTGCTAGACATGGTGTGCCAATCTCGATCATATCAGATCGTGATAGTCGTTTCACATCAAGGTTTTGGCAGTCAATGCAAGAGGCATTAGGAACCCGTTTAGACATGAGTATGGCTTACCACCCTCAAACCGATGGTCAGAGTGAGCGTACTATTTAGACTTTGGAAGACATGCTTAGAGCGTGCGTCCAGGACTTTGAGGAGTTGGGATGTTCATCTTCTGTTGGTTGAGTTTTCGTATAACAATAGTTATCATTCTAGTGTGAGATGTGCTCCGTTTGAGGCATTGTATGGTAGAAAGTGTCGTTCGCCAATTATGTGGGCTGAGGTTGGAGAAGAATTAGTTAATATGACATGAGTTAGTGCAAGAGACTACTGAGAAGATCTCGTAGATTAAGGATAGACTTAAGGCTGCGCGTGATTGTCAGAAAAGTTATGCTGATAAGAGGAGGAAGCCTCTAGAGTTTAGTGTAGGTGACTATGTTTTGCTCAAAGTGTCGCCTTGGAAAGGTGTGGTACGCTTTGGGAAGAAAGGGAAACTAGCACCTAGATTTGTTGGACCTTTTGAGATTATTGAAAAGGTAGGCCCCGTAACCTACATGTTAGATTTGCCTAAGAAATTAGATGGTGTTCACGACACGTTCCACGTGTCAAATCTTATGAAGTGTTTGGCTGATCCAACACTGCAAGTGCCCTTGGATGAGATCCAAGTTGATGCCAAGTTAAATTTTATGGAAGAGCCTGTGGAAATTTTAGAAAGAGAGTTTAAGAAGTTGAAGCGTAGTAAAATTGCCATCGTCAAGGTTTGGTGGAATTCGAAACGTGGTCCTGAATTCACGTGGGAACGTGAAGATCAGATGAAATTGAAGTACCCGCATTTTTTAGTGATGTTAGTAGCTAAATTTCGGGGTTGAAATTCTTTTAAGGGGGTAGAATGTAACCTTTTCCCCTTTTTGTGTTTTGAATATTTCATTTTTAGTCCTTTGACTATGTGACGTATTGGCCATTTACCTTTTGGTCTTAGAATTCTGTGAATTCTCCAAAACCCACTCTTTCTAGTAGACCCACCAAAGTTGAGGTTCCAAAAGAACTTCCTGAAGTCAGCATGGTTAATACGAGTTTGAAGAAACTTAAATTCCATCTTGCTGGTTTTGACGTGGTTATCAAAGAAAGAACCACACCCACAACCATCACTGAGGGCTCATGGGGGTTCGAACATACAAAAGCTTGTTTTAGGGATGAAATAATTCCATTTGTAAAAGCTCTGAAGGACTTATTTAATACATTCGATCAATATTTGATTGATGAACTTTTTGAAGTCTAAAATGTCTTCCATCAAATGGAATAGGCTGTGGAACAACATCATTTAGAGTCAAAAACATTTGAAGTGAAAATGAATCAAGTTTTGAATGAAAATGAACGACTATTGGAACAAGTTATTAGCAAATATATCGTGAACACTATTGTGAATTCTTCTGTGGATATTACTTATGTGAATGTGCATGAATGTGAAAAGTGTCTCAAACTTGAGACTGAGCTTCTCAACAAAAAGGATTTCGTTGAAAAAGAGATTTACGACAAACTGTTCAAAAGTTTTACTACTTTTGAAAAACATTGCATCTCTTTAGAAGTTGATACTCAACTTAATCAGGAAAATTTTCAAATGGACAATTCTGTTTCAAATCATAGCGCTCCAAGTTTTGATCAATTGTTTGAATTAAATGAATTGAAAGCTCAGTCCCAAGAGAAAGACACGGTCATAAAGATGTTAAAAGAGAGAATTAAATCTTTATGTGGAAAAATGAATGAAGATAAGATTAAAAAGGACTTAGAGGAGATTGAAACAATTAATATTGAATTGAATCATAGGGTGTCAAAGCTTATTGCTGAGAATGAGCATTTGAAACAGATCTATAAGCAACTTTATGACTCGATTAAACCAGCACCTATTCGATCAAAACAACAATGTGATGATTTAATTAATCAAGTCAATCTAAAGTCTGTAGAAATCTTTGATGTAAATGCTAGTCTTTAGGAAAAAGTTTTAGAAATTACAGCTCTCAAGGATGACTTATGGACACCTAAAGGAAAAGCTCTAGTTTGATGTGGAACCAATAACCTCTAAATTGTTGAATAAAAAGACAGCTCACTCTGTAACACCCCCATTTTTACAATATAGCAGCGGAAGCTAATCTGTGGTATTACTTCATGGATACAACAATCATAATCATAGAAAACAACTTTAAAAGAGACGTTGTTGAAAAAAATTTAGTTATCATTCATTATAATCAGAGTTTTTTCAAAATGCAGGTCCCAAAATCTAAAACATCATGTTTGAATAATAACAGTTCAGCCATCATCGAGTCCATGCTACTCTGTGCCGCAACTTGCTCAATTACCTGAGATAAACATGCTAAAAAGTCAACACAAAGGTTGAGTGAAATTCATAGGTTTGAAATGTAATAGTTGAATACAAGTTATCATAATTGGAAATATTGGTATTGCAGGAATAATTATCATGAAGAACATTATTGTCATAGTGAACAGTATTATCATCCTAAACTCATGAATCACATAAAGAGATATTAAAGAGATATTGGGAGATACTACCCAAAGAGATATTGGGAGATACTACCCAAAGAGATATTGGGAGATACTACCCAAAGAGATATTAAAGAGATATTGGGAGATATTACCCAAAGAGATATTGGGAGATATTACCCAAATAGATATCTTTATGTACTTAGGCAATAATATATCAGGATAGCATATAGTTTAGAGAACACTTGCATTCATGGTTTACAGCAGATATTACAGGTTTATAAATCCTGTGAGATTATGAACTCATTAAGTCTTTGAAAAGTAATCACATTGTTATGAGTATATAAAAGAGTTTGTAACAAGCATGTATCCCCCTCGCGGGTTTTTGAAAACATTAAAGAGATTGAAAAGCGAGGCTATGAACTCACTAAGTCATTGAAAAGTAATCACATTGTTATAAGATAAAAGAGTATGTAAAAGAGTTTGTAACGAGCATGTATCCCCCTCGCGGGTTTATAAAACATGTAAAATGAGTAAAGGCGAGGTTATGAACTTCACCTGATATGTAGATGTAATAAATATTCCAAAATGAAAGCTGACGACCTTATCACAATCTTAACAGGGAAGGTTGATATAGAAAATGATAGTAAACAGCCACGTCACGCAACCTGAGTAAATATGTTGAGTCTTAGGAAGATTGTACTCTAGAACTTTAGTTTTAAGAGTTATGAGTTTGATTGAAGAGTTTGGAATTATTGTATCACCGTTCGGGCCATCATAATTCAGAAGTCATTCAGTAAACGTTTGAGGAGCTAGGGCACTTTAAATCGTAAACCCAACAACTCAGTCAGAACGTAATACCAAGATGAAACCTCTTAATATGAAGCTCCCTAGTATTGTGATATGATATAATCAGTTTTAAGCGTTTTGATCAATATCTGGAAATGTTAAGCATGAGAAGCATTAATTAAAGTTATGTTAGATAATGTTTTGAGCATGATTTTATACATTTTCAAAATGTTACATTTTAGACCCTAGGGTTTGAAAAATTGCAAATAGGTCCTTGGAGTTTGCACTTTTACGACTTTTGTCCTTCAACTTTAAAAGATATACCAAGTAAACCTTGTACTTTGAAAAGTGACATAATAGACCCTTATAGTTATAACTTTGATAAAATGACACTTTTAGTCCTTTTATTTTAATATTATTTAAGCATGCTAGGATAGATTATAACAATATTTAACCATTATGACATTTAGTTTTAAGAAAAACGCAAAATTAG
>BQNB010191745.1:0-10446 GCA_026074375.1 Tanacetum coccineum
TTAACATTAAAACACGTACCTCGTCTTTCAACATTGGTACGCACTTCGTTATAGTCGCCCATTAAAATAGCCTCTCCATTCCAACGTCCCAACAAAATTAGTAAATATTCCCATAACACCCGTCTCAAAGAAGGTTGTTGCGGGGCGTAAATAGACACAACAAGAAGCTTAGTTTTACTAGGGATCCACGTCCCATAAATGGCTACAAACGAATCCGAGATCGTAACAGTATAAAAAAACTATCACGTCATAAAAAGAATACAACTTTTTTAACCAAAAAAAGAACTACAACTTTTTTGAGTTTTTTAAATGACTATTGTACTTTTAAAACTTAATTAACAAAATGAGTACTTTTCAAAATATTTAATTTATAATATTATTTATATTTTCTTTATTAATAAAACATAGTAACAAAGAACAGGAGCTATATCAAAACCCTACGCAACCCATCATCTTTCTCCTCATGCAAGACATAGTTGACTTATCGTAATTTTTTTTGATTCTCCGCTCTATCAGATTTGATCGCTCTTTACCTTTAAGCCATGTTATTCTCATGTATTGAACTTTACATATTTTGAATTATTGTTAATGGCTCATTAGAAACAAGAGCTCTAATACAAATCAGACTTACAACTAAGAAATCAAAACGTAATCAAATGAACATCAGGGGTATTACGATTGATGGCGTTTGGAAGGAGCAGCCTAATGATGTCAAACAATAATTTCTTTCTCATTTTCAGGATAGATTCGCTAAACCTTCGGAGAGGCGTGCTAATATTGATATGAGATTTCCGAAAACTATTTCTGAAGATCAAAGTCAGGACCTCGAGCGAGAAGTTTCTAAACAGAAGATTAAAACGGCTGTTTGGGGCTGTGGCACAGACAAATCCCCGGGCCCCGACGGGTTTTCTTTTGGCTTTTATTGGCATTTTTGGAGAAATTCCTCCTGGTTGTAACTCATCATTTATAGCTTTGATCCCAAAAGTCTCGGACGCTAACTTGGTCAAGGACTTTAGACCTATTAGCCTCATTGGAAGTATCTACAAGATTTTGTCTAACAGGCTTGTTAATGTTTTGGGGGACATTGTTAATGAAGTGAAATCTGCATTTATCGCCGAAAGACAAATGTTAGACGGTCCGTTTATTCTTAATGAGATTTTCCAGTGGTGTACCAAAAAGAAGAAGAAAACTCTAATTTTTAAGGTCGATTTTGAAAAGGCCTTCGATTCGATTAGATGGGATTTTTTAGATGATGTTCTTAAAGAGTTCGATTTCAGGTGTAAATGGCGTAACCTAGAGTCTTGTATGATGACGTGGTACCCCCATGACCCATGACCCGAATATATTCCGCATTTTGGGGGTCTCACAATAAAGGGTTGAAACAAGGCGATACTTTATCCCCCTTCCTCTTTATCCTCGTGATGGAGAGCCTTCATTTATCTTTTCAAAGGATCGTAAACGCGAGGATGTTTAAAGGTATTGTGTTAGATCAATCTTTATGTCTTTTGCATATGTTTTATGCGGATGATGCTATTTTGTTAGGGGGGTGGAGTGACGGTAATATCTCCACTTTGATTCACGTTTTGAAATGTTTTTTTCATGCTTCGGGCCTTAAGATTAACTTGTTAACTTTATTAACCAAAGTAAGAATAATGGGGATTAATGTGGAAAGTGCCTCAGTAATCCCTAACGCGGCAAATTAGGAAGTCTCATTCATTAAGTGTCCTTTCTACTATCTTGGGACTAGAGTGGGAGGTTCTATGACACGTGTTCAAGCATGGTAAGAGATAGTTGAAAAAAAGTGTAGGTCTCGGCTTTCCAAAAAGGAAATCCAAAACTTTCATCTATTATTGGTGGTCGTTTAACACTTTGGTTGAAATTCGGTTTTTAGGATCTATTCCATCATTCACATGCTATTTTCAATTTCCTCCTTCAAAGGTGTTTCATATCTTGGAGTCTATTAGGAAGCAATTCTTTAATTGGCCATGATACCGGAGTTTTAGAAAAAAGGCCATCTTGGGTTAAATGGACACAATGATATGGACCAGACAAAAAACGTGGTGGGCTATGCGTCGTCTAGCTATATTGCGTTCTAATAGAGGCATTATGCATAAGTGTTTGGAATTTTCTCATCGCAAAAACGACTCCTCTTTGGACTATAAGTTAATGTGGGCTATTCACGTGTGGTGGTACAAATTCATTCGGAATGGACTTCTACTGGCAAATCCTGTTAGGCTTTCCGATGTTGAGTGAAGTTCGATCTCTCCAAAAAAATTACTGTACGTTATTGGATAAACTGTCCTCATAAATGGGAAACGGGAGTCCACCAAATTCTGGTTGGAACATTGGCATACTAGGGGCATTATATAAAAAGACATTTTTTCCCAGAATATAACGCGCTTGAATCCTCAGAAGTGTATGTAACTAGTAATTTCAAGATATGCACAACGAGTTTGGTCTGCTCCTTCCCCCGTCGAATTCCTAGAGGGGTATGGAGCAAAACAATTCGACAGCTTGGTAGAATTGGGTTCGTGTCAGTCACTATATCGTACTTACGTCTGCAGATGGAATTGACATCTTGAAGAGTACGAGGTATATTTTCGGTGCCTCAATGCTCGTAGAACAGTAATCGATGATAATAGCTTCCGAATATTGGAGAAGAAACTAGATGGGTAAAGTGTGTCCCGATAAAAATCAACGTTCTTGCTGTGGAAAATCAAGACGATGCTTACCTACCACGGTTTCACAACATTTCTCGTAGAGGGTATAGGACATTCAGGGATATGTTCGTGTCCCATTATGTGATAATGCTATTGAATCGAACGGACCATTTGTTCTTTAGGTGTGGATTGGTTCGGGACATTGCTAATAAGGTTTTGAGCTGGTGGAATTTGGATCACGCAAACTTGAACTCATATGCAGAATGGAAGTCTTGGCTTGTTTTAATTCGTATGGACTTCAAACTCAAAAAGATGTACAAGAGTATGGTACTCCCATTTGGTGGTACGTTTGGATCTATCGGAAACCCAAGCTCCTATTTGACGAAAAAACCTTCGAAGTCGATGCTTATTGATAATTGACATTGCTAGTTCTTTTTATTGGTGTAAGTAAGATCTAAAGCCTCATTTGGATGGAACGAATGGCTCAAAAACCCATATATTATTGTTTTGTAATCTAGCTCCTTGCTAGTTTTTGTTTCTAATAAAATCGCCGTTCCAAAAAAAAAAAAAATTATTCGAGCTCGAACCAAATTTAAATCTAAATCCAAATCTTAAACCCGCCGACGCCGAATGAACTCTTTGTATATTTCCTAAATGGCTTTGTTTATATATTTTTAAATGTTTACCCAATGACGCCGAATGAACTCTTTGTATATTTCCATAGTTTTGATTCCAAATAACGAAAAAACCTAGGTTGCTGCTACGTTCTTTCCCAAACTAGAAATTAAATAACTTGTGCGTACGTTTTCTTCTTTGTTGTTTTTCCTTTCTAGTCGCTGTTGAACAAACAAGGTATACATTGTTTTAATCCCATTACTTGTATATAAAAAAATGTATTCATCCATAGTATAGCATAATCGTCAACTTTTAACCAGTCATGGATGGTGCACTGATTGGACGATCCTTGCACTTTCGTAACGTTTGGGACGAAACATGCAATTTGGCCAAACTTTAAGGACGATTTATGCAATTTACTCTTAACATATTTTCATTAAAATGTTCAACCTGTTATATTGAAATTAACATCACTATATATTAATTTCCAACATAAAATGTGCCTTACACATCTTGATATGTGTCAAAACAATAATTCCTCGAGGTATAGTTTAAGTTCTATCCGTAAATCTTTAATAAAAATTTAGTAATTAGCCATAATAGATTTTCGTTGTCGATTATGGAAGTTTAAAGAAATAAGAATCACCTAGCATTAAAAATTTAGTTAATTGATGGTGACTCTTGTTGAACTACTCTTCTTTAATATGTGAAGTTCACCTAGTGGGGATATCATTTTATGTAGTATAAAAGATGGCACTTTGGGCTTCTCAGTCATCAAGTCATAGAACTTAAGTGGTATGAAAAGACAAAAATAAAAACACAACCATATATCTTTTAGGGTGTCTTAAATCCATGTAGTAGAATTGCTCTTTGTAATGTAGCAAATCATAAACGTGAAAGAACCCATCTACAAGAACCTTCGGCAACATTATACCATAGCAAGAGTTATCAGTTTTTTTTCTTGTAATAATTTGTGTGGACTAAAAAACATTCAGATGCATTATTCTTGCTATTAAAATTGCTTTTTTATCAAGGCAGAGAGCAAACAACAAAATAACGAGAAGAATTTGATACATAATGACGTCTTTTTTTTCCGATCTGATCTAATGTTCCGATCTGAGGGTATCTTTTCAGATCTGAGGGTATCTTTTCAGATCTAATGTTCCGATCTCGAAAACTCCATCTCCGGTTTGCAATTTTGATCCTGTTTTCACCATTCATTTGATAACGATTGATTGATTTACATTGATTTAATTATTCCTTCGTCTATTAATTTGTGATAGGGTATAGGCTTCGATCCGTTCGTCCCTATATCCTTGTGATCGGTTAACTCGCGAGGGGTAATTGAATTGTTGTTCTTAATTGATCTTTATCAGATACGACGTGTTTTTAGGGTTTGATCCTTTCTTTTTCGTGATTGTGTGTTTGAACTCCCTTCAATCCAAGATGACTGGTGGACTCTATGAAAATACCAGGCGTCAGTTTTCCTCAAATGAAGATTTTACCAAGAAAATTTCCCATTCGGTTTTTGTAACTAATTTTCCGGATTATGTCAATTCTCGTGATCTATGGAACAAATGTAGCGTATATGGAACGGTTATAGATGTGTTTATTCCGAATAAAAAGTCTAAAGCAGGGAAGAGATTTGCATTTGTCCGTTTCATTAAGGTCTTTAATCTCGATAGATTGGTGAAGAATTTATGCACGATATGGATTGGGAGTTATCATTTGTTTGCAAATCAGGTTAGGTATGATAGGCCTCAAAAACCTCTGAATCCTAATACTAATGTCCCCCAAAAATATGGTTCGAAGAAGGATGCAGACCATAGGAATGGCTCAACGGGTTCTCATCAGAAAAAGGGAGGTGTGACTTCTTATGTTTCAGTTGTTAATGGGGTAACTCCGTTGGTCCAACCTGGAAATTCGTTGTCATCTGCTCCTGCTCTGGTGTTAGATGAGGAGTGTGTTGTGGAAAGGGATTTCTCTAATTGTGCTATGGGGAGAGTCAAGTCCTTTGATTCCATTACCAAGTTACAATCCCTTCTCGTGGACGAGGGATTCGTGAATGTTACATTGTCCTATCTTGGAGGCTTGTGGGTTATGTTTGAATGTGATAAACCTGATACGAAAAGAAATTTGGTTAATCATGTTGGGATCAATTCTTGGTTTCAAGTGATACAGGAAGTTAATCCGGACTTTGTCAGTGATGAACGAGTAGTGTGGTTAGATATTGAGGGAGTCCCACTTTATGCTTGGTCTCGCAAATCGTTTGATAAAATCGGTAACAAATGGGGAGAAGTGCTGAACATTGAAGACTCGTATGAGACTTCCTTTGGACGTAAGCGTCTATGCATTTTAACTAAACATCCGGTGTCCATTTTTGAATCTTTTAAAATTATTGTTAAAGGTAAAGTGTATATGGTTCGCGCAAAAGAGCTATTTACTTGGACTCCTTCTTTTGAATCTATAAAGGAACATGATTATTCCTCGGAAGACGAATCTGTTCAAGGAGTAGGATCTAAAGAAAATAAGTATAACACGTATGAGAAAGAGGAGGGTGAGTTTAATAATAGTGAAGATGAAGAAGTTGCTGAAACCGATTTTATGGAAAAATCTTCTCAGTCAATGGAACACAGTGTACACGTGGATAAGGAAATTTCTGCTGATCCGTTTGGACTTAATGATCTATTAGGTCTAAAGAAGCCTGTAGAGGAGAATTTGGAACCGAGTCCGTCTTTGTCACACCCCCCGGGGTTCTCGCCAGTGGGATCTTTGAATTCAAGTGACAAGGAATTGAATAAGGAGTTTTCACCAACGATAAGTGCTAAGGTAATGAACAATTCTCAAGTGGTCCATGAAGATGTTTCGTTTAACTCTGTTGGGGGAAGTGGGAATAATAAAGGGGGATCTGTTTTGGGAGTGCTCGATGAGATGATTCGTGTGGGTAGGGCTATGGGGTATTCTATGGAGGGGTGTGAAAAAGATATCGAATCCATCATTAATAGCAAAGGAGACGAGGCTGTTTTTAGATGAATTTTATGTCTTTAAATATTCAAGGGCTTGGTAGCAAGTCCAAAAAGGAGTGGGTAAAGGAGTTATCTAATAATAATAAACTTAATTTTATTGCAATTCAAGAAACGAAGATGGAGAAGGTGTCTCACATGGATGTGAAATTTATGTGGGGTAACTCGAATTATGACTACGTGTTTAGTGAAGCGGCTGGTAATTCTGGTGGAATTCTTTGTATTTGGGAGGAATCTTTTTTCAAGAAAGATTATGTTACGATCTCGGATTCGTTTGTAGCCATTTATGGGACGTGGATCCCTAGTAAAACTAAGCTTCTTGTTGTGTCTATTTACGCCCCGCAGCAACCTTCTTTGAGACGGGTGTTATGGGAATATTTACTGATTTTGTTGGGACGTTGGAATGGAGAGGCTATTTTAATGGGCGACTATAACGAAGTGCGTACCAATGTTGAAAGACGAGGTACGTGTTTTAATGTTAATAACGCTAGCTTTTTTAATCAATTCATATCTTCTTCTGGTTTAGTGGATATTAAAATGGAGGGTTACACGTTTACTTGGTCACACCCTTCGGCGGAAAAAATGAGTAAGTTGGATAGGTTCCTTGTTTCGGATGGTATTCTTACTATTTTCCCCTCCATTTCGGCGTTATGTTTGGACCGGCATCTTTCGGACCATCGTCCGATTTTGTTATGTGAAGTTAAAGTGGACTTTGGACCGATTCCTTTCAGGTTCTATCATTCGTGGTTCAAACTCGTTGGTTTTGATGATATGGTGGAACAGACTTGGCGCGCCTTGGCTTATTCGGACAATAATAAAATGATTCGGTTTAAAAAGAAGTTACAAGAGCTCAAAAAAGTTATCAGGTTGTGGGTTAACGATAAGAAAATTCAGAGTGCAGGTTCTAAGAACTCCATTGTTTCTGAGCTTCGTGATATTGATAAACGTTTGGATCAATATGGGCCTATTGATTCGTTGATTTTTAGGCGACAAGACTTAATGAGTAACCTGAATGATCTAAAGGAGATGGAAGATATGGATTTCGTCCAGAAAGCAAAAGTCAGATGGGCGATTGAAGGTGACGAGAACTCGAAGTATTTTCATGGAATCATTAACAAGAAACGGTCTAATCTAGCCATCCGTGGTGTGTTTGTTGATGGTACGTGGTGCACAGATCCTATCTTAGTGAAGAAAGCTTTTAAAGATCACTATGAAGCTCGTTTTAATAAGCCCACAAAGGCTAGATTGAAACTCAGTTTCTCCTTTCCGAATCGGTTATCTACAGATCAGGTTGCCGACTTAGAGCGTCATGTGTCTCATGATGAGATTAGATTGGCTGTGTGGGATTGTGGAGTCAATAAGTCACCGGGCCCGGACGGGTTCACTTTTGAATTCTTTAGAAAATTTTGGAAGGTTATTGGTCCGGATTTCTGTGAAGCAGTTGAGCATTTCTTTAAACAGGGCTCGTTCTCTAAGGGTTGTAACTCTTCTTTTATTGCTCTAATCCCAAAAGTCCTGGATGCAAAATTCGTCAACGATTATCGCCCTATTAGTTTAATAGGGTGTATTTATAAGGTCGTCACTAAGATTTTGGCAAGCCGTTTGGCTATGGTTATAGCAGGCCTTGTGTCTAACACTCAATCCGCGTTTGTTGCTGGAAGACAGATCTTGGATGGTCCTTTCATTCTTAACGAAGTGCTTGATTGGTGTAAAAGGAAGAAAAAGAAAGCGTTGTTTTTTAAAGTTGATTTTGCTAAGGCTTATGACTCGGTTCGTTGGGACTTCTTGCTTGACGTCCTTGAGGCTTTTGGATTCGGTTCGACTTGGTGTACTTGGATTAGAGGTATTTCTGATTTTGCTAAGGCTTCGTTACTAGTTAATGGAAGTCCGTCTGACGAGTTTCATATTCATCGGGGTCTTAAACAAGGTGATCCGCTATCGCCTTTTCTTTTTATTCTTGTTATGGAAGCTTTGCATTTATCCGTTTGTAAAGCAGTTGATGAAGATGTGTTTAAAGGCATTCAGTTACAGGGGTCTTTGGCTTTATCTCATTTATTTTATGCGGATGACGCCTTTTTTATGGGTGAATGGTCTGATAATAATTTGAGAGGTATTATCAATATTCTTAAATGTTTCCATCTCGCGTCGGGATTACAGATTAATATTCATAAGAGCCAAATTTTGGGTGTGGGGGTCAGGTTAGAGTTTGAGGATATGGCTTCTGCTTTAGGTTTTGCACTATTATGGAAAACAAGTTCCGTTATCTTGGGGTTTATGGTGGGGGCTGGGATGACTCGTCATTAATGGCTTGGGATGATTGTTATTTTAAAAGCTTCAATTGCGTTTGTCAAAATGGAAAGCGAAAAACCATCTCGAATTGGTGGTAGCTTACTTTGTTAAATCAGTTATCGGTGCAATATCCTCCTTTATAACATGGTCCTTTTTAAGGTTCCTAAAGGCGTGCTTAAGGTATGGAGGTCAATCGTAGTAACTTCTTTAAGGTGCAGCATGATGGACGAAAAAAATTCCTGGATTGCGTGTCTTTTGGGATAATGGTGTTAGCTTCGAAGGAGAAAGGGGGTCTTGGGTTTTTTCGAAGGATTTTTTATTTCGCTCGTTAATTCGAGCGCTTCCTCCCTTAATGTGGGTTTGGCGTTTCGTTTCGCAGATGATTCTTTGTGGTTTCGTGTTATCCAACGGTTCTGGGGATAAGATTGATTTAATTTTTTTTTTTTTCTTTTCCATTCAGTTAGTAAGGTTTCCATATGGAGTTTCGATTTTGAAGGAAGTTCATGTGCTTAAGTCATCTGGATTTGATTCTTTGTCGTATTGCTCTAAAGTACTCGGGGCTGGTTCATCTACTAGTTTTTGGAAAGAGACTTGGATAGGGGTATTCCCTTGTTGTGAGTTGTGTCGCGTTTGTTTGCACTTGATTATGCTCCTAATATTTGTTGTTATGTGGCGGCAAAGATGGCTGGCCCCCCTGGAACGTCTTTTCGGAGATCAGTTAGAGGAGGGGTCGATACAACAAGAATTTCTCAGATTTAGTTGTTTTAGAATACAGTGGTTATTTAATCAGTCTAATGATCGTTGGTATTTCTCCTTTCTTAGCAAGTGGTGATTTTAGGTGTGAAAGATATCTCGTATGCTCTTGATGATTTGGTGCCTTCTCTCTACATTCGGAGCAGACTTGGTGGGTTAAGTTAATTCTATAAGATTAATGTTTTTATGTCGTGCGAGCTACGTCGGGGGGGTTTGCCTACTAGTTACTATCTGGTCCAAATAAGTGTTATTTTGGATGTCCACTTCTTGCATCCGGTTTGTTTTCGATGAAGAGGATGTCCATCATTGTTATTTCGTTGTTCTCTATATCCAGGAGGTTTTGTCATCGTGCTTTGCGTTTTGGTGGGAGTTCGATTTCCAGCTTTGGCCGATCGTTATCAGAGTGGGAAGAGTGGTTTCTACTTCTAGACGTCTTCCGGGTTCAGTTAAAGGTTTTTTGGAAGGAGTCTTGACGTTGATTGGTGTTATTTGGGATTTCGGAATCGTTCTACCTTTTGATGTTAATTAGCCGTCTAGATCATCCTTTTTGGAGATTATTGTTCTCTTCCTCCTTTCTTTGTGTAATGTGGTGTCAGTAGGACAGTTCTCTTATGGATGATTGGCTTAAAAACAAAATATAAATTAAAAAATAAAAAAAAACCCCAACCCGCATTTAATATCTTTGTAATTTCTTTTCTAGCTCCTTGCTAGTTTATAAAATTTTGCCGTTCAAAAAAAAAATAGAAAAGAAGTAATGAACGAATTTAAACTGAGGACATACTCAAAAATTAAAGAAAAAGTTTGTCTTATGATGATATGGTGTTTGTCGTTCGCATAGTTTAAGCCGTTTTATGTCCTGAAAACATGTAGTTGGAAAGTAGAGTTAAAAACAAAATAGGCAGATAAAGTTTCATGGTCTAACGTCTAGTAACAAATTGGGAGCTTATAAATGGCTGGGTCGCGTTTAATATGTGACAAAAACAATCTAAATGTATGTTGATAGAAAGGGATATATGAACTTAATGATACAAAGTATACTTTATTTGGTCAGATTAAAGACACTTGTGTGATTTGTTTGTGGTTAATATGTTGGAGTGTTAATCTTA
>BQNB010191749.1:0-11672 GCA_026074375.1 Tanacetum coccineum
GATACCAATTGAAGGATTTGAATTTCACACAAATGATGAACTAGAGAGAGAAAGCTAGAGAGAGAAAGGGGAGGAAGAACCACATAGAAAAACACACTAAGAGTGTGTGTAAAATGATTCAACCAACATGATCTCCATGTGTGAAGAGGGCATAAATACTTACAAAACATGGGCCGGGCCGGGCTTTCCTTGAACTTTCTATAAACCAGCCCGGTTAGCTTACTAGTTATTACATATTCTCGTCTAACTATTACAACGACTCATGAGATTGATAATGATCGTCACTTTACTAAAAATTGAATTCCTAACACCAGTGATGTTGTAGACTTTAGAACTTGGCTTGGTATATCTATTCGAGACCATAATGATAAGTACTAGGGATTTAGATGGAGTGACATTTTTAAACTAGTAAAGGGCCGTGAGCCCTTTTACGCTCTAAACAAGTATATTAAGCTTTTAAATAAGCTAATAAGCTACGTAGTTCTTTAGATATCACAATAGACTATCAAAGTAAGCTCACAAAAATATGACATAAGAGGTAACCAAACAAAAATACTTGTTTCCTTGTCCTTGTGGTTTTCGAACCAACATAAGCCCAAATAAGTTCAATAGTGCTTATAAATAAGCCAAATAAGCTACTAACCAAAATAAGCTAAATTGCAAATAAATGTTTTTCAACCATCACAACCACAACATTAAAATGATAAACCTTGTTTCATTTTGTTTCCCTAGTTCGAACCCCAAACGCACCCTAAATGGGTTTTCGCAAATTTTCTATGTTAATTTTTTAGAAAACGCACCGTACAACTAGCTTCTACGCATCATTAGACATTCAAAAGTACAAGTTAAATTAAAATTTAGAAGGCTTATAAAGAGGGTTTTGAAAGGGAGTTAAGACACGATCTGACAACCCAAACGTTGTTTGAATGATAACTCGAATAGTAGAATCAACCCAAAACTTCTATGTCTTCATGTTCTTGATCAAATTGCAAAAATTTTAAGTGTGCGTGTGTGTATGTGTTAGGGTCGGACGAGCAAGAGAGCAAAAGAGAGAAAAAAAATGTTTTCAAAACCATACACAAAGTGTGAAATGAACCTAGACAAAACATATGTACTAGGAGGTTAGATACAAAAGCTAAAAATTAGCCATACTTGTCCCTTGTGGGGTTTGATGTCCGGTTGGAATCCAAGGGGGTTCTGGGTGCTTCTTTTTGTGTTGGTTTTCCTTAAGATTCGACACGTGGAACGTGACATGAACACCATTAAGCTCTTCAGGTAATCTAAGCCTATAGGCGACTGGACCGATCCTCTCAGTGATATCAAATGGTCCAACGAACCTAGGTGCTAATCCCCCCTTCTTCCCAAAGCGTACCACACCTTTCCAAGGCGACACTTTGAGCAAGCAAGCTATTTACGAGACGAACCTCCCAGAACATAATCAACATAGATAAAATCCTATAAAAAGGATTATCACAAGCAACATAAACACCAGATAACCAAAATCACATTGATTCACCACCGTCAACACGGTACTTGTTCTAACGAAATTGACAAAAGTAAAATAGTCAAAGGACTAAATTAGAACATTCAAAATCTCATAATAGGGCAAGAATTACATTATACCCCCTTAAAAAGAATTTTGAACCCAAAATTCAACTACTGCTAGAACTAAAAAGATGCGGATACTTAAGTTTCATTTGATCTTTACGCTCCCACGTGAATTCAGGTCCACGTTTCGAATTCCACCGAACCTTGACGATGGCAATTCTACTCCGCTTAAGCTTCTTGAACTCTCGCTCTAAGATTTCCACAGGTTCTTCCACAAAGTTCAACTTAGCATCAACTTGGATCTCATCCAAAGTTATCTGTAGTGTTGGGTCAGCCAAACACTTCTTAAGGTTCGACACGTAGAATGTATCATGAACATCATTCAGTAAGTCTATAGGCCACTAGACCGATCCTCTCAGTGATATCTAATGGTCCAACGAACCTAGGTGCTAATTTCCCCTTCTTCCCAAAGCGTACCACACCTTTCCAAGGCGACACTTTGAGCAAGACATACTCACCTACACTGAACTCTAAGGGTTTTCTCCTTTTATCGGCATAGCTTTTCTGACGATCACGCGCAGCCTTAAGTCTATCCTTAATCTGCGAGATCTTCTCAGTGGTTTCTTGCACTAACTCAGGCCCTATCAAATGCCCTTCTCCAACTTCTGCCCACATAATCGGTGAGCGACACTTCCTACCATACAAGGCTTCAAACGGTGCACACCTCACACTAGAATGATAACTATTGTTATACGAAAACTCAACTAATGGAAGATGAACATCCCAACTTCCCTCGAAGTCAAGGACGCATGCTCTAAGCATGTCTTCCAAAGTCTGGATAGTACGCTCACTCTGACCGTCGGTCTGAGGGTGGTAAGCCGTACTCATGTCTAACTTAGTTCCTAATGCCTCTTGCATTGTTTGCCAAAACCTTGATGTGAAACGACTATCACGATCAGATATGATTGAGATCGGCACACCGTGCCTAGCAACAATCTCATTCAGATAGAGTCTAGCTAACCTATCCATCTTATAGTCCTCACGCATAGGTAGAAAATGAGCAGACTTAGTCAATCGGTCCACAATGACCCAGATTGTGTCATGCCCACTACTAGTCCTTGGTAGCTTCGTAACAAAGTCCATTGCTATTCTCTCCTATTTCCACTCAGGGATTTTAGGTTGCTGTAGTAAGCCAGACGACCTCTGATGTTTAGCCTTAACCTTCAAACAAGTCAAACACCTACTAACATATACAACTATATCCTTCTTCATTCCTGGCCACCAATACCTATCCCTAAGATCATAATACATCTTATCAGCTCCTGGGTGTACAGAGTACTTTGACTTATGGGCTTCATCCATTATCAGGGTTCTCACATCACCCTTCAAAGGGACCCATATTTGATCCAGGTAATACAATGCTCCATCACTCCTACGTTCTATCAGTTCATCTAGCCCTCTCTGCAATCCTGCAGAATCATCAGGTGCCTCTTTCTAAGCCGTTAGTATCTTATCCTTGATCCTCGACCTCTCCTTCCTACTTAGTGCATCAACTACTACATTCGCCTTACCAGGATGGTAGCGAATTTTGCAATCATAGTCACTAAAAAGCTCTATCCAGCGACACTAACGCATGTTCAATTCCATTTGGTTAAAGATGTGTTGAAGACTCTTATGGTCGGTATAGATAACGCTCTTTGTCCTATACAAGTAGTGTCTCCAGATCTTGAGAGCAAACATAACCGCGCCCAATTCTAGATCTTGAGAGCAAACACACCTTTCCTCTTTGCATCAACACACAACCTAATCCTAAGCCTGATGCATCACAGCACACTACAAAATCTTCCGGTCTATCAGGGAGAGCTAGAAGAGGTGCATTACACAACTTATCCTTCAAAGTTTGAAATTCCTTTTCCCGTTCCTCACCTTAATCAAAGGTCTTACTTTTCTGTGTTAAGATGGTAAGCGACTTAGCTATCCTAGAAAAGTTCTCAATGAATCGACGATAATACCCAGCCAAGCCTAGAAATGAACGAACTTCAGACGGAGTTCTAGGGGCTTCCTAATTCTTAACAGGTTCAATCTTACTATGGTCTATATGAATCCCATCACCATTGATCACATGCCCAAGAAACTGTACTTCTTGCAGCCAGATTCACACTTAAAGAACTTAGCATACATTTTCTCCTTCTTGAGTAGTTCCAAAACTAACCCTAGATGCATTTCATGCTCTTCTCGGGTTCTAGAGTAAATCAAGATATCATCAATGAAAACTATCACAAACTTGTCTAGATAAGGTCTACACACTCAGTTCATCAAGTCCATAAATACTGCTAGTGCGTTAGTCAGACCAAAGGGCATTACTATGAACTCAAAATGTCCATAACGAGTTCTAAACGCAGTCTTTGAAATGTCATCCTCATGCACTCTCAGTTGGTGGTATCTGGACCTAAGATTTATCTTAGAGAAGTATTATGATCCTTGAAGTTGATCGAACAGGTAGTCTATCCTAGGGAGTGGATAACGGTTCTTAATGGTCAACTTGTTCAACTCTCTATAATCAATACACATTCTAAAGGATCCATCCTTCTTCTTAACAAATAATACCGGTGCTCCCCAAGGCGACGAGCTTGGTCGAATGAAACCCTTGTCCTGGAGTTCTTTGAGTTGACCCGACAACTCCTCCATTTCAGAAGGTGCCAATCGATAGGGAGATTTCGCGACCGGTATTGCTCCAGGGATTAACTCAATACGAAATTCGATTTCTCGAATAGGTGGTAATCCTGATAGGTCCCGGAAGTACCCTCGTAAGTCCTCTAACCACAACAATCTCTTCTTGTTTTTGTTCCTTGGCCTTAGCACTCATTAGATGTCTCATTTTCTCTTCTGGTCTTTCTCCTATAACTCTAAGTACTTGGCCTTCTTGTAGGGGTATTCTAACTACCTTCTCGTGACAAATTATTTCGGCCTTATGGTTGGACAACCAATCCATTCCTATGATCACATCGAAACTCCCGCTTCCAAACGGTATCAAATTAATATCAAACATGTGACCTTCTATTTCTAGTTTGCAACCCCTAATAACTTTATCAATCTCTACTAGCTGCCCGCTAGCTATCTCAATCTCATAACTGAATCCTAATTCACTGGGCTCTATGCCTAACAGAGGTATGAAAGTAGTGGAAACGAAACTATAGTCGGCACCAGAATCGAATAGAGTTGTAGCATAGTGATCGTTTAAAGTGAACGTACCCGTCACGATTATCGGTCCAGGCGAGCCTCCTCTGCTCCCAGGCATAACGCCCTTTACCCACGTGCCTGTTTACCGTATGTACCCAACGACCCTGTCTCCCATTATTAGCAACATCTTGTTTGGACATTTCCCACCTGTCCTTTGTGCTTGGTTCAACCTAGGACACGCTGCCTTAAAATGATTGGTTCCTCCACACTCATAACATGCTCCGAGGACAACAGTTGGGTTTCTAGCATTCATTGGGTTTACCATCCTAGGAGCTACTTTACAGTCCTTTATCATATGTCCAGGTCGGCCACAGTTAAAGCAAGCCCGACAAGGTATCTCAGGTGGGTGGTGTAGGTTACAACTTACACACTCAAGAATTATACCATTGTACTCTCTCCTCACCGTGTTAGTGGTTGTAGCAAAAGCATTCTCAGTCCTAGTCCTCTTGTTCACATCTCTCACATTCCTATCTCTACTAGGCTCTCCATCATTCCCTTTCTTCTCAAGGTTCTTCTTAAGTGACCCACTCCTAACGGCCTCATCTGTCAGTGTTTCAGCCTTCTGCACAGCCCTATGAATTGTTTTCGGCTCCGTTGCTGCCACCTCCCTCGGATTTGTAGAGCAAGGCCATAAATGTACCTCTCAATCCTTTTGTTTTCATGGGTAACTAAGTGAGGAACTAACCTAGCCAACTCATGGAACCTATCAGTATACGCAGTATGGCCTGCCCCGACCATGGCTTGGTTCCAGAACTCAGTTTCTAGTTTCTGCATCTCATTGACCGAGCAAAATTTCTCTCTTGTCAAATTCTTAAAGTCCTCCCATCACATACCAACAGCGGCCTCTCTGCTTCGTGTGTGGATCTGAGAGTTCCACCACGTAAGGGCCTTACCGACAAATGAACCAGCAGTGTACTTCACCTTTTGGTTTTCCTCACACCCACTCATATCCTGAACTGACTCCATCTTCTCTATCCAACAAGTATAGATAGCACCTCCCTTCCCGTCATACTCTTTTGGGTTACAAGCTAAGAACTCCTTATAGGTACAACCCCTTCGGTTGTTGTTCACAATGACATTCCTAACATCGCCCTGGATGTTGTCATTGACGGCATCGCCGTTTTGATTTCTAGGGTTCCCCTGATTGCTGCCTTGGTTGCCTACTTGAGCTAAGATAGTGGGAAGTAAGTTCTGCAGCTGCTGTGCAATGATAGTGGAGAAGTCGGGGACTCCGTCAACACCATCATTCACCTCACTACCTTGACCACCTACTTGGCCACCTTGACCATCAATCCTACCATTACCCTGATCACCAGATCGACCTCTAGTTCTACCACCTCCTCTACCAGTCCGTCCACCTGTCCTTCCTCCTCGTGGTGCGGCAGTTGCACGGCCAGCACTTCGTGTCGTCATCCTTGGCGGCATTATCTACACGAGGGAGGACATAGGTAACGTTAGGTAGGCGGGAAGGTTAATATATATAGGATAACTTAATATACTATAATACGCATAATACGGTCCTAAGGTGTCAACACCGATTTGTGTGAACGATATTACCAAATACGCGTGGGTTGTGATACATTTATAACTACGTTGGCCACCGTACTTATACCCGCATCCTTTCCCAGTTGTACCCAGTATTGAGCTCACACATTTCAATGATTGACTTTCTAATACGATATACTATATAACCATAGAAGCAAGTATAAGCGGAACACCGCGCACATAGATCCTATAATGCAACTATATGAAGGTTCTTAGGTTATAGTCTAGGCCAAACCACCTAGTTCTCTATAACCTTGGCTCTGATTACCAATCTGTCACACCCCGACATAGGCGGAAACACGGGTATGCGACGAAAAATGATCAATCATAACACAAGGTACACGATAGAGAAAACTAAAATGCATTAATGAAAAGTGTCATGATGATCTTCAACCTCAAGTACAGACTTGAGTGAAGTCCCAACAAGAACACCTCAAATAGTCTCCACAAATACAACTAAATACCCACGCAGGGGTCCATACTAGTCTTAAAACAACAATCCTCAAAATACTTAAGTTCAACACAAATCTCAATGCCAAATTTCTCAGAACGCAATCCATACAGGATGCTCTTAAGGTCTGCTAAAACTTGCAACTCAGCTTCACTGATCATTCTCAACACCTGAAAATGATACTCGAAAAGGTCAACAAAAATGTTGGTGAGCTCGTAGGTTTGATAGAAAACCCAGTCGATGTGCCAATATTTTAAGTAGTGGACAATTGTGCAATATGATAGTGAATACATGCAACACATTCAATTACAAACCATAGCAACTCCATGATATCTAAACCTTATCCATATGGACTATTGCCACGCAATGTCCTTAACTCTCAATTCACACGCACCTAAAGCCTACCAGCTGGAGCTATATATAAGGCGGAAGATCACAAGTCCCACACAGAAGATCCACACAGAAAGTCCCACACAACATATTCTACCAAAACTTATGTCATTCACATAGAAGTCATATGCACATAACATTGTCCCAAAAAACAAATCAACTTTTACACAGTACAGAAAATCAGTTCAAAACAGATTTGAGTATCATTTTTTCCTAACGGAAAAGATTTAAAAATAGGGCTACGAGTACTCACCTCAACAAGGTGACAGTAGCAAGATCAAACAAGCAAATGCAACGACGTCCGAACACGACCTAGTCCAATTAATGTCCATTTCAGATATACGTTTCAAAAGATGTTTTCTAGGTTGATGCATAGAGGTCAGATGCGTTGTACGGTCACCCTTAACGTTATTAGTGGTGTGATGGTTGATGACTTAGCTTCAAGATAACATACTCCAATTCATACTTTCGTATAATATACTTATACTATTTAAAGTAATGTAATTAATAGACCCTAAAAATATACTTCGGTACATCCATTCGGTAACCTTAGTTACCTTAATTAATTGTATAGCTTATAGGAAATTAAACGTTTATTTACATAAAACAACTTAGAAATGTTTCATATTTTATTTTTATAAAATATATATTTTTCGTCTTTTAGTCGACTTATTAAAATAATAATATTTTATTATTTGTCGTGAAAATAAGCTTTGAGTAAAAATCTAAGTATAGGATTTTTATAAAATTTCGACATGACCCGCTCGTTTATACAACGTTTTCCAAGGTTTCAAACCTCAATTTCAAACACTTTTTCCCAATTTCACCATTTTCCGACAAAATTCCAAAAATCCATATTTCGCAACGTTTATCAAAACACATCTCCCCAAACGACTTTCCATATCATTACTTAAGTATGTTCGCCTTCCAAAAGTTCGTTAAAACACGTAAAACGACTAGTTTTCTCTTATTGGGCCTTAAGGCCCAATAGAAGTCCATTAAGTTATTCGTAAGTATAAAATACGATTTAGGCCCAATACTAAAGCCCATTAGTAAATATAAGCCCCTTATCAACTCAAAATATATTTCCTAACAAATAAGCCTAAAATAAGCCATGGCTTATTGGGCTTATTGGGCCGTGAGCCCCTTTACGCTCCAAACAAGTATAGTAAGCTTTTAAATAAGCCAATAAGCTACGTAGTTCTTTAGATATCACAATAGACTACCAAATAAGCTCAAAAAATACGACATAAAAGGTAATCAACCAAAAACACTTCTTTCCTTGTCCTTGTGGTTTTCGAACCAACATAAGCCCAAAATAAACCCATTAGTGCTTATAAATAAGCCAAATAATCTACTAACAAAAATAGGCTAAATAGCAAATAGATGTTTTTCAACCATCAAAACAACAACATAAAAATGATAAACCTTGTTCCCTTTGTTTTCCCTAGTTCGAACCCCAAACGCACCCTAAATGGGTTTCCGCAAATTTTTCGTGTTAAATTTTTAGAAAACGCACCGTACAACTAGCTTCTACGCATCATTAGACATTCAAAAGTACAAGTTAAATTAAAATTCAGAAGACTTACAAAGAGGATTTTGAAAGCGAGTTAAGACACGATCTAACAACCCAAATGTTGTTTAAATGATAACTCGAATACTAGTATCAACCCAAAATTTCTATGTCTTTATGTTCTTGATCAAGTTGCAAAAATTTTAAGTGTGTGTGTGTGTGTTAAGGTCGGACGAGCAAGAGAGTAAAAGAGAGAAGAAAATAGTTTTCAAAATCATGCACAAAGTGTGAAATGAGTCAAGACAAATGTTTATAGTACTAGGCTTGGGACACAATAACTAAAAACATGCCTTCTTGTTTCTCCCCCTTGTCTTGACCTGACATAGCATCCAAGGTGGTCTCGGGAGTCTTCGTTTTGTGTAGGGTTTGCTTAAGACTTAAGTTTCGCCAATTTAAAATGTTACCCAACGTTTCTTAGTATTTTTAATGAACCCAAAAATACTTTTCCATGAATCTCGATTATTTACACGACATATTTCACAGTTAAACTTCCCAAAATTCGTTTTGAACATTAACGGACGTGTCGGGACTCGTTTTTTGGCATTTCAAATTATTTACGAGACGAACCTCCCAGAACATATTCAACATAGATAAAATCCTCTAAAAAGGATTAACACGAGCAACATACACACGAAATACTTACGATCACATTGATTCGTCACCGTCAACACGTTACTTGTTCTAACGAGACTGTTAAAAGTTCAATTGTCAAAGGACTAAATTAGAACATTCAAAATCTCAGAAAAGGGCAAAGGTTACATTCGTTCACGAAATGACTCACAATATACTAAAACGCGTCAAGATGTCTTAAGGTCGACCAAGGATAGATTTTTAGTCATTTGTTTATTTAGTTGCTAAACTCGCGTAGTTTACGTTTCCCTGACTAATTTCTGGACGAAGCTCTAAATTTTGTATTTTAAGCCAACCGCTAATAAAAATCTTAAATAACTTATTTAAAATAAGTTTAGTAAGCTCACTCCACATAACTAGATATACTTAAATTTACTGTCGTGTCGGTACTCGTTGCGTGACGCTTTTCGCTGGACGCGGGAAATCTTCCCAGTAATCGTTAAAACGATAATATTAATACTTTGATACGGATAAAATGAATCAAAAGTGATTCATTTAAGAAAATCAAGACGCTTAATACCCGATTAAACCGTAACCGCTTTACGCAAAAGAAGTCAACCAAAGTCAACTTTTTAGTTTCTCCCCGAGAGAACTGACAAGATCAAAAGACACATATATATAATTATAGTATTTTAAAAATACTAGAATTCAGAAAAGTTATCGGTTATCACAGTATAACCCCCTTAAAGGGATTTTCCCCGAAATACAGCTCAAGTCACCAACATATCAATAACGGGAGTTCAAATCCTTAACAAAACGCACTGGTTCTTTCATTGGTTCGGTCTCTCAAGTGAGGTTTCTATTAATTCCTCTAGAGACTTAGTTCTTAATTGGCTCCTACACTTCTCAGATGTACCTAGATCATAGTCGAATGACATGGTAGGTCCTTTCCACTGTCTCCACAACCTTAATAGTTCTTTCTAACCTTTGATTTCAAGTTTCTCGGTCGGGTGTTCGAATATGATCCAGTCCGCGACTTGCCAACAAAACGTTCTAAGGTATTCAACTATATCCAATTCCTCGGTTGTTCTAGTCAACGTGATTAAGTTCTACCGGAGATGTGTCTCTCATACATCACGACTTACGTGTTGCTCTTTCAAGATCGTCTAAGGTTCGCTTATCAAAATCTGCTTAAACTCTTCCAAGTAGATTTTACTTGTTTTAAGTAACTCGGGTTTCAACTAGAAAGATCATGATATCATTTAGAATTGCGTTACTCATAATTATTTTGGGTTTCAAATCGGCTTACTACATATACGATCAAGTCCCCTCGTAACTTCGCAATGTTTTATCTAACCACTCGTTTTTCCAACGTATAGTACGATAGGGTAACTTGAATATCTTTTAAGTTCCACATGGAAGAAAGTGAAATGAAAGTGTACACGAGGTCTCACAAGTATGGAAATCCTATCCGAGGTGGGTGACAAGCCATGTCACGAATATGCATAGATAACGATGTACCCAAGAACCGAATGTATCAATTCATATAAGAAAACATACTACCATCCATTGATTTTTAAATTTAGAACAAAATCATCCTACTACCATCATAACTATGACTTCGATAAGAGTCAACTACTGACTGATCATAATCAGTTCATAACTACTACCACTGAGACTACTCAGTTTAGGCCTAGCACTAACCGAAGCTACTTAGTTTAGTGATGTATAAAATTCCTAACCAACCTTATATGGTTTACTGTCCTCTACGACTCCCCTCTCGCTCTAAAATAGTAACACAGTCTCTCACCTCCTGAAGCTCGTGCTGCATCATGGTGTTCTGTACCAAAAAATTATGAATCAACCTATGATCATCATATCTAGCTCGCCACATCTCTGCCCTCTGGGTTTCAACATATCCTGCCCATGACTCTAAAGCCAACACTGGTCTCCATATAGCACCGAATGTCACTGTAGCCCTCTCTTGCTCCTGCTCTAGGCTCCTAAGCCTGTAGCGCTGAGAAAAGATCTCATCCTTAACATCCCTTGACCTGGTATACAACTCTCTAAGATACCTATCATAACCCTCAAACAATGTAGGTGGTAGTGCGTTTAAATGTTGTGTATGATTATGAAGTATGCTCCTGTGAAGCTTAAGCTGCGCCCTACCTCTAAGAACTCATCCTCACCTACCAGGGTAGGAACTGCCAGGGATAATGGTGAAACTAGTAAAGAACCGGATGACCACTTGGGTAAGGGTGGTGTCTGAACAGGTACACGAACTGGTACATCGACTGGAATGTCTGTATAAACTATGCCATCCATAGGATCTACCCATGTAGCACGAACCCGTGG
>BQNB010191751.1:0-11672 GCA_026074375.1 Tanacetum coccineum
CTTTCGGGTTGGCAATGGTGTTGCTAGGGAGAGATCCTGAACCCGAAGAAGAAGTGGTATTCATTTGAAAGAAACTAGTCATCATGTTCTTAATGTCATTTTTGAAATCATTGTTTTGATTCTGCATTGTAGTATGCATTTCACTTCTTAATTTTGATTTCAAATTACTGATATGATTTCTCATAGCTTGCATGCTAGCCTTATTTGCTTTCTTAAATTTCTCCAAGTCACTCGAAGTAGCAACTTGAGTTTGTTGAATCGGAGCTTGATAAGACGTATTTCCCTGATTGAAGTTACTTCCTCGATTCTGGTTAAACTCTTGATTTTGCACATTCTGTTAAGCAAAACTGGGTGGCCGAAATTAATTAGCTACACTCTGAGGACGATAACCGGTATTTCCCTGATTGTAGTTCACTACGGCTGCTGAAACATATCCTTGAATATTGTCTTGATAACCTGAAAAGTGTTGTCATCGGTGGCAGGACACTTTCGGTAAGAATAAGCACCGCCACAAGTAAAACAAGATTCCTCAACAGCTTTTACGGAAGCTGAAGCTGGGGTTACTTGATGTTGTTTAAACATCGCAGTCATGGCACTAGCTACGGCACTGGCTATGTCTGAAGAATCGACATTACTTGCTTTCACTTGAGAAACAATCGGTTTGTTTCTTGAATTATGAATTTTTGATTTGTTTTCAATAATTTTCAACACATCTTGTGCACTTCTTTCCAAAAGATTGCCACCGGCGGCAGAATTCAAAGAATCTTGAAGGTTGAACTTGGTTAGCTACACTTTGAGGACGGTATCCGATATTTCCTTATTTTGTTCTTTTATAGAAGGTATCGAGTTGATGCAATTCGGTAAAACCGTGATGTGGGCAAGCCCGAAAAAGATCCTTGAAACGGTCCCATGCCTCATAAAATGATTCATCAAAACGTTGTTGAAAATTTGAAATTTCATTCTGGAGATTTGTTGTTTTTGAGGGAGGAAAGAAATGGTTAATAAACTTGGACACAAGATCGTCCCAAGTGAGGATAGAACGAGGAGGTTCTTTGTCGAGCCAAATTTGGGCTGGACCATCGATAGAAAATGGAAAAAGCATAAGCTTAATCGATGTCTCGGGCACATCTTTGTACTGTTACGTAGAAGTAATCTTGTTAAAATATCGAATATGAGCATGAGGATCTTCTTTCTCAAAACCGAAGAATTATTTTGAAGTTACAAGATTGATTAGACTATGCTTGAGCTCGAAATGCTCAGCAGGAATGGGTGGTACTACGATTGCGTTTGCATAACTCTCGGTGGGTGCACGGAGTAATTCTGCCATAGTACGTTGATCGGCCATCGTAACTATGGGAGTTTCTATAAGAGAAAATGGTTCGACTCTTTGTATAGAACGTCTACGATTACGACGTTTCGGAATCGTAGAAGTAGGATTCGTAGAAGGTTCACCAACGAATTTTGACGAAGAGCGAGTTTGCATACACTAAGAACAAAATAAGAGAAAATAAAAAAGTGAAAAATATTTTTGTAACCGATAATCAAACAAGTGTACGGTAGCTCTCTAGAAAACGCACAAAGAAGCGGAGGAGCGGGTAAGCGCGAAGCTATTAAAAACCTTCTCCTTTTGGGTCGAAGTTCATAGGATCGACCCTCCTTATACCTCTCTTATAGTTTGTAATCTAAAGGTGAGCCGAATTCACAAGTGACACAACAGTTGATTTTGTTGTTTTTTTCTAATTTTTTTGGAATTTTTGATTACTTGATAATAGAAAATATTCACAAATGAAAGCGATAACTTCACGGGGAAGGGTCTTAAAACACTAATCTTCAAAAGTACAAAATAATCGTTTCACAACCTCCCTGGCAGCGGCGCCAAAAATTGATATGAAAATTCCTTACTATATATATATATATAATAATAATAATAATAATAATAATAATAATAATATATGTAAATATATAATAAGTATTCCCAAAATATCAATTAAGAAGAGAGAGTATTCCGTAAGGCTTTTAAAAGATTACTTTTGACCAAAGTAAAACCCAAAAAAAAACTTCCCGAGTCGTTTCCTGACGAGGTGTGAATTGAAAATCGAGGTTAAGTTCGTGATCGAGTGATTGAATGATTAAATTTTTTATTTGGAATTCTATTTCTACAAATAAGATGCAAAAACAAATAAAAGCAGGCCTAAAACAAAAGCAATTAAAGTTAAATCACGAAAAACGATAACGGGATCCTAAACCCGTGCTTTAAAAACCTAAATTCTAACATTTTAACCCTACAAATGCAAATTTAATTTTTAAATGTCCTAAATGATAAAAGAAAATTTAAAAAAAAAGAATTATATTTTTTTGACTTTTATATTTTTTATTATGAATTTAAAAATGATTTAATCTGAAAAATTAATTAAAAATACTAAACTAATTTGGAAAATTCAGAAAAATTTAGAAAAGTACTTTGCACAATTATAATCATATGAAAAATAAAATTAGCCCAACAGCTTATTTGAATAAGCTAGAAATAAGCTAAATGGCTAAATTGACTTTAAATAAAAAAACAGACAAACTATAACTGAAAAAGTCCCAAGGGCAGATGGTTAAGGTGTGTTGTGTGAAAGGGAGAGGTCACAGGTTCGACCCCTATGGCCTCTCTTTTTTGTAAAATATTTTTTTTTGTTTTCTTTTTTAAAAAAGTTATAAAATAAGCTAAAATGGAAAACTTTTTATCAAACTTGGAAATAAGCTAATTTAAACTGACAGAATTGGTTTTTTAAGCTAAATGGCTAAAAGGCTAAACTGTTTGATCTTTTAAGCCTCAATAAGCAAATGGAAAACAAATAAGCTAAAATAAGCTAACTACCTAGACTGAATAAGCTAAACTAATCCCAAAATAAGCATTTTGTTAATACAAATACACCGGTAACAAATGATTATCTCACGATCTTATCTCATGGTCTTCCTAGATTTGCAATAAGTTTTATTAATGATAAAAAATAGTAAAAACATCATTCTCAAATCTCTTACCATCTCTAAAAACTTAATCTTGTAGAAAAACACAAAGTGTCACAAAAAAAAGTGTATGATTTTATACACAAAATGTTTTTACACTCTAGATTAATTACATCATTCATGACCTAATCAAATGCAGCAAATCCAAGGGCAGTCTTACAAGATTACACATGATCTCTTAAGATTTTGCAAATCAAAACTCGGATTTGGTTACTGTAGGCCGGTTCCTTTGCTTTTGGCTGCCGATGCCCTTCTTCAATAGCATCGGAAGAACCGGGCTACAGTAAAGTTTTTGGCTATAAATACCAAGCCATTTCTCATGTTTTGACACACCTTTCTCATCTGAAATACTTTCTAATCATCTGATCTTTCTATCTATTTCTTGTATATCTTTCTTTAGTCTTGTGTAGGTAATTTCCTTCAAAGAAGAAATTGCCAAATACGAGTTCGAGACGACCAAGTCACAAGTACCTTGTGTTCAATCTCCATCATTCCTTCAAGATCATCTTGCTGTAGTTTATAGTTATGAATATCATTGTTAGTTGTATACCAAGTATAGTAGTGTTGCTATTGATTCTATCGTGTGAAGAATCCGGTGATTATCTTTGTATCATACAAGAAGTGTAACCAATGTTGTGAGGCTTCTTTGCCGATCAAAAGGAGATTGGTGACTAGTGTTTAACAAACTCTCGAGTAGGTGACTCGGGGAGTGGAGTAGGGCAAGGAAGGTGTCCTTGTAGCCGAACCACTATAAATACTTGTGTCCCGGTTATCGCTTTCTATACTCTCTCTTTTACTTGCATTTTATATCTCTTACATCATAATCAAATATCAATATCCTAACCATTTCGCAAAAAGTTTTAAACAAGTTTTAAAAGGCAACTAATAATCAAGAAAACTATTCAACCCTCCCTCCCCCTTCTAGTTTTCCACAATGTTTATCGTCATTTGACGAGGCTTCATGAATTTATTTTTTATCTTGGCAAACAGGGTCATCAAAATATTTTAATGGGTGAGTTTTTTGTGTATAGGCAGTACTCAATGTTGAGGTAGTCAATAAATATGAGACTGGTTGTAACAAAAGGCTCTCACCACGCGTCTTGGTCTATGACCACACGTGGTCCTCCTTTACGCCAATATGCGTGGTTGGTTAGTTATTTTTGTTGGTTCAGTCGTTCAGACCATGAGACGAAAATTAAGAGAGTTGTGTGTTAATGATAAGGAAGATGATATTGATATGATACCGCTATAAATATTAGATGATGGTTTTGTTAAAGGAGTACCATGCCCACCTCATATTGTTACACCCATACTCATTTGTTTTGAATTGGCTTTTAACGCAAAATAATGTGGGTATACATACAGTTGACACACACTAAGGGTCAGTTTGGTGTGAGGGTGTCACTTTCAAGTAATGAAATTATTGCTTAAACTAAACGTTTGGTACAAAATTTATGATTCACAACAGTGAAATATTGGAAAAAAATTATTCTTCTTAGCATAAGTGGGTTTCTTCTCATTCCGACTGACACATGCCCACAAACTCATATAAGAACCACATATCCATGATTTTTAATTATATACTTTGTTTTTGACCACACATTTAGTACATAGGTCAATTAACAGCACATGTGGTAACCACATTTATTTATTTAAATAATAATATTTTTTTATATTAATATAAAAATATAAACCCACTTTTATTCTACTAATCAATCAAACTCATAGTGATTGTGATTCCGAATAACAAACCAAACGGGTCATAATATAATACGACAGTATGAATTTAAGACAGTGCACATGTATCGTCACTTACACCATTACACCAACTACAGTAGTACACAAGTAGAGCATCCACGATATACTTTATTACTAGCTGTTAATAATATTTATTGCAGTGAAGATTGACAAAAATGGTTTCGTGGTGTAGTTGGTTATCACGTCAGTCTAACACACTGAAGGTCTCCGGTTCGAACCCGGGCGAAGCCATCATTATTTTTTTCTCTATACTTATTTTCAACTTTTTTATCTTCGTCGCTAGTCAGCCAATCAATTTCATTTTAACAAATAAAAAAAGATTTTAATGAAGGAATATTCTTTTTAATTGGTTGAAAAATGCACACCAGTCACATTTTTATTTTTATTTTATTAAAGTCACTGATTTTGTACAAGGTATTAATACAGTACCACCGACACTTTGCCCCAATCCATTTTGAAAAGAAAAAAAAAATGAAGAAAAAACCATCAAATTCCAACAGCTTAGAAGAAACATTACGAAAATCATGGTACAGATTAAGGTTATCAGTACGCAGTCCAAGCAGGGTACCAACATGGGACGCCATAGTTTTAACAGCAGCCAGCCCTGAACAAGCTGCTCTTTATGAATGGCAGCTTAAAAAAGCTCTTCGGATGGGGAGGGTTGCAGATTCAACTGTTACTCTGGCTGTACCCGACCCTGATGGTAAACGTATTGGCTCTGGTGCTGCTACTTTAAACGCTATTCGAGCCTTGGCTAATCATTACAATCAGGTAAATAAATTTACAGCATTTTCTAATTGTAATGTTACATTTTAAGGTGTTTGTTTGTTTTTATATTTGGACTTGTCTGTCTTTGTTTCGGCATATATAGCCGGCTTATGGCTTATTTGGTTTTGGGTTTTAAAGTTTCAAAATAAGCGACACAAACTGAGGTTATGAAACACAAGCCCAAAACCAAATAAGCCATAAGCCTATTATATAAGCCGAAACAATTGTTTTTATATATGGACTTATGAGCTTATCTGACTTTATATAAGCTTATTAGTAAATCATAAGAAACTTATATAAGTCCCAAAATAAGCTAGAAAATTATTATGGCGTAAGCCAAAATCAAATAAGCCCACATAAACAACACCGCTTTAGATAATTGATTGAATCGTGTATAATCCACTTTCCAAATAAAGTATTTCGACCCTTATTTGCTATTGGTTTGCATGAAATCTCCATTGTGATAGCACAATCAAAGCACTATGTTTCTAGGCATATAGCAAAACAAAGTGCATTGGGAGTTTCAAATTAGACCAAATACTTAACAGATGGAAGTTGACAGTTATGTCGGTTGGCAACTAACAGTCTCAGCCTAACCATTGGCAAACAGTTATGTCGGTTGCGTTTGGTGGGAAAAACGGGGAAAAACCATTGGCACCGATTCGTGAAAATCGTTCATGAAAAACCGTTGCTCAGCGGGACCCAACTAGGTTGACCCCGCGTCTTGAGTGGTCGGAATCATATTAGCTCAAACATGTCTTGCCCAGGTTGATCCCCGCGTCTTGGATCAGTTGGAAAAAGGCGAGGGTTCGATCCTCACTCCCGCCGGTGGTCATCTCGAAGCAGCCTCTCTAACTTCGGGTAGGGGTAAGGCTGTCTACATCTCACCTCCTCCATACCTCGTGGAAGACGGGATTGGGTACCGTTGATTTTTACCGTTGAGTGTGCACTCCGCACCTCCTAACTCGAATCCACGCTTAATTTGAAATCCCATTCATCTCTAGTAAATCACAATCACCTAAAATAGTCGATGACACTAAAATCACCGACATACTGTTTATTGATGCTTATATTGTGGAAGATATAATCGCGATCAAATTCAGGGCGAAATATAAGTGAGGGTTAGAAGAAGTTTGTAGGCTATATAAACAGATGCACACTTTATGTTAATCTGCCAAATAAATACTATAAATCATCTTACAAGATATTTAGCTGTTAGGATCTTTAGCCTGTGATCATAATGCGTTTATGCTAACAATGGTTCTGTTTTGACTTTTTTAGTCAAACTGGATTGCGTTGATAGTTGATAAATGTTTTCGTCAAAGTGTTGTGTTACGGGTCAAAGTATCTCAAGGGCTAAAAGTGCAAGTTCTGGAAGATGAGGGGCTGAAGTGCAAATGTTTTACAAATTCCGTTACAATTCCCGCCCAAAAGTAGTTAACCTTCACTTTGCCTATAAAAGGCTTTTCCTTTTTATTTTCTCATTTCCATCTTGATTTGTAAACCCTTTTTCTCTCTGTAATTCCTTTCAATCCTTGTAATCGTTCCATTCATATAGCTATGAATTCCTACTGGTTTTGTTGCCGTTGATCGGTGTTTTGCCATTTCTTAATTGATTTCCAAAACACATCGTATCAATTGGTGTCCATGCAAGACTCAAATATCAAGCATTTGATGGAAAGTTGTGGAAAAAATGTAGACTACAATTCTGTCGTTGTAGATGTTAGTGATTGTCTGAAAAATGAGGGCATTAAAATTGTCACAACTATAGAAAAGAATGATGTGAAAGACACAGGGAATGGAATTAGTGTTGTTAATAAAGTTGATAAAATGGAACAAAAGAGGGAAATAGGGAATGGAGTGATTGACATATCCATTGGTTTGATGGGTGTTAGGGTGATGGATTGTGACGATAAAGATGTTGTTGGAAGTGAAGAGATTGGGTTGGGGGCAAGTGAAATAGATGACGACAACAAGTGTGCGGGTGTTCTTGATAGATCTTGTGGTGAAACAAGTGATGAGAAAAGGGGTGGGAAACATGATGAAACAAGGGATGGAAAAAGTGATGAGTTTGTTCATAATGACGGGAAAAAGGAAGATCTTAAATCGTTAGATGAAAATGGGAAAGAAGAAGATTGTAATATTGAGGAAATTGAGTCAAATGGAGTGACTAAAATAACAGGTGGGTGGATAGGTGTTGGTGAGTTGTGTAAAGAAGATGGAAAAGGTAAGCGAATAGAATCAAGTGGAGTGATCACTAACAGTTTTGGGTTGAAAGTTTTTGGTGAAATTTGTAAAGAAGAGGTGGAAGTTAAAGGAATCCAATCGAAGAATTCAAAAGAAAATGACGGAAACAAGAAATGTTTACAAAATCATAATGACAATGTGAAAGGAGGTAAGTTGATGGATAATGGGCAGGTTATGTGTAGAAACAGGGGAATGTCGAAACTTGCATGGAAACCTTTGGTAAAAATGCGGATGAATGGGAGTATTATGGGGGAAAATATTGGAGATGCAGATTATGTAGTTATCCGCATCAATGAATCCGTGATCAGTGAAAGTATAAGCGAAGTGGAACTGGTTTTTGAAGGTATTACAAGGAGCATAGGTGATTTAGATGGGAAGTGTTTGTTTATGGCTTGCAAAGATGCTAATAAGAATGGAGTTAACAGTTGTTATTGGGAGTTAAGCGGATGCAAATGGCGTGGCAGGAAAAAGACATATGGTATATATTGCCAAGTTAGGAATAATAAATGGAAGTTTGATATTTGGAGATGGCCCAGAAGGAAGAAAAAGGTAGGAGGAATGTAATGTCCAGACTATTGGTGCTGAAAGGTTCCTGCAGTTCAGCCATAGCTCGGGTTTGATGTTTTAAATGATGAACTTCAGTACCGTGGCTTGAGAATTGGAGTTTATGATGTTCAGCTTGAGTAAATGTTTGGGAGATGGTTCAATTGGTGTTGTGAGTCGTTTCAAGGACCCAATACTCTTCAAATTCAAAAGGAATAAAAAAGTTATAAGGTGTTTGGGTAAGAAGGATTTGGAAGAACTTGAGATATTTACCAGTTGGTCACACTTGTGAAAGACAACTTTGATATCAGAAGGTTGGAAACTGATAATGATAAAGATTGCTGAAATAAAGTGTAGAAAAGAGTTGCTGATAAATGAGCTGCTGATAAAGGTTGTTTACTCGAACAAAATGATGATATAAGTGCTGATTGAGGGTGTTGGAAACTGATGGTTATTGATAAAGGTCACATAACTTGAAATAACTATTTAATTGCTGAACACATGTTAGAGTGAAATAACTATTCAACTTGAGTTCAGATTGATGGTTGTTGATAAGAAGTTGCTGAAAGTTCAGGAGCGGAGTTGATGATTGTTGATAAGAAGTTGTTGAAGGTTCAGGTGTGAGTGGAGCTGATGGTTGTTGATTAGGAGTTGCAATAAAGTTGATGGTAAGGGCTGCTGAACGAACATACTGAAAATGAACACACTTAACAAATCATTTGAGTTGTTAGGGGTGTTTGGCATAAGAAATTTTTTGCTGTTTTTGGAGTGTCACATTACCTGAACATTGAATTAGGCTGATCTAAGAGTTTGGGAAACAAGCTTGAGGACAAGCATTGTTTGAAGAAGGAGGGATTGTTACGGGTCAAAGTAGCTCAAGGGCTAAAAGTGCCAGTTCTGGAAGATGAGGGGCTGAAGTGCAAATGTTTTACAAATTCCGTTACAATTCCCGCCCAAAAGTAGTTAACCTTCACTTTGCCTATAAAAGGCTTTTCCTTTTCATTTTCTCATTTCCATCTTGATTTGTAAACCCTTTTTCTCTCTGTAATTCCTTTCAATCCTTGTAATCGTTCCATTCATAATTCCATGAACAAACCTTTACGAATTCTGTTTCATAGCTATGAATTCCTACTGGTTTTGTTGCCGTTGATCGGTGTTTTGCCATTTCTTAATTGATTTCCAAAACACATCGTATCATGTTGATTATAGTATGTAGTTGGTATAGCTGGTGGTATTTTCAGACCTGCACGTATGGTTAGGGGTGAAAAGTGACTAATATATATTCAAACAATGTATTGGCACAAATAGATATATTTAACTGTTTAGCAGTTTAAGCTGAATTTAATAGTAGATTTGGTGTCCGTTTTCTTATTCTTCAGTAGAGTGGCTCCTAGATATTTTGTACCCTTATATTGGGATCTAGGGTTGATGTGATCATGAAATCATTCCATGTTTATGTATTTGATTGTAGTTGTAGGACCAAATCCGTTTTTAAGTTTTTAAGTTTTGTGTCTGTTAATTATGCATCATTTTCTGCCATGTTTTCAAGTACTTTTGGAAGGCGTTTACACCATTCTTGGTGTTCTTTATGTTCAACCAGATTCCAATGTTTGATTCTAGCAGCTGGCTTTAATGGGATAACGTTTATGATCAGCAGGTAGCAAACGGCTGCAGTGATGGATCTTCAACTGAAAATGAAGTATCTACCTCAATGATTAACTTCTTAAAGAAGAAACACATATTACTGCTTCATGCGGGTGGTGACTCTAAGAGAGTCCCGTGGGCAAATCCCATGGGGAAAGTCTTCTTGCCACTTCCATATCTGGCAGCAGATGACCCTGACGGACCAGTACCTTTGCTTTTTGACCATATACTCGCAATATCTTCTTGTGCCCGACAAGCTTATAACAATCAAGGTTACTCTTCTGTTTACATCAAAAGGCTGATACCTAATTTTGCTTTATGATATATTGAACCCATAGGACAACAATTTTAATCCTACTATACAGTTTCTGAAAAACGCTAGTCATCATTACTAGAGCAACATTGTAGGTTTCCTTTAAAGTATATGCAATAAGTATGCCTCTTGCGGTATTTGTTCAAAGATCAGGGGTCAGTTAATTATGATGTTTGGATTGTTAATTTATGTGTTAACTCGATTCTTTGCTAATAAATCACTCTTTTAGCAATTTCCAAATAATTACCATGTGGGCTTTGGGCAACAATAGCAGTTGAGCTCGACAATCTTTAGGTTGTGAGTTCAAGTCTTTCGGAGACATAGTTGTGTGAGTTGGTTTACTTTTGTTTTAAAAAGGAAATTTTCAAAATAGTACGATATTATGAAATTTTAGGCAATACAAACAAATGGGCATAGAAAATATTGGCTACATGATTCATTAAGGTCAAGTATTAGGCTGTTCATCGATTTAAGTAGATGCATGTTTTAAGAAACCTTGTATAATGACTTCAATTGCTCCAATGTTCACATACACCAGTTCAACACACCATGTTATGCTACTTAACTTTCTGCAGTCACCCTTGGAAATAGATAACAAACATTGAAGATGCTTCTCTTGAGAATATGCATTAATCATGAAACAGATGCAACTCCATCAGTGTGTTTATGCAGTTGAGATCGACAACCTATTGTCTTCTTAGCTTTCATCTCATTAGAAACTTTTAGTAACTTTTAATATGTACCATTCCAGATTAACTTTACAGATGTAGTTTATGGCTCCTTTATCCCTTTCTTTGATCGTGAAATGTTGTCCTACCTGGTAACTAATTACATTTTTTTTACCAAAAATCTTTCTTCTGACACCCTTAGGTTGGTTTTATTTGAAATTGTATTTCTACAGGTGGGCTGTTCATCATGACTGGTGACGTGCTTCCATGTTTTGATGCATCTGCTATGGTTCTTCCTGAGGATACGTCATGCATCATCACTGTACCTATCACTCTTGATATTGCTTCAAACCATGGTGTTATTGTCTCATCGAAAACTGACAATTCGGATGAAGTTTGTTCAGTTAGCCCTGTTGCAAATCTACTGCAGAAACCTAGCGTAGAAGAGCTTAGTAAACACCATGCAATTCTAGATGATGGCAGGGCATTGCTCGATACTGGTATTATAGCAGTTAGAGGTAAAGCATGGGAAGATCTCGTTACACTTTCTTGTTTGAGCCAACCGATGATCTCAGAACTTCTGAATACTAAAAAAGAGGCAAGAATTGAACTCCTTATAGCCGGGCATCTTAATTAAAAGTTCTTTATCTTGCTGGTTTATCTTTTATCAATAACTAACTTTTTGATCTCAATTATCATTTGATTATAGCCAAACACTT
>BQNB010191755.1:0-11672 GCA_026074375.1 Tanacetum coccineum
CTTGGAAAGTGTTTTGCTATAAACGATTTGGGGGAAGCAACATTTATTCTTGGAATCAAAATCTACAGAGATAGGATAAATCGATTGATTAGACTTGGTTAAAATGCTTACATGGATAAGATCTTAAAGAGATATAAAATGAATAATTCTAAACGTGGTCATATCCCTATGCAAGAAAGACTTGACTTGAACAAAACACAAGGTGCTTCAACACCTAAAGAGGTGATGCGTATGCAAAATGTACCTTATGCTTCGGTTGTGGGTTCCATTATGTATGCAGTGAGATGCACTAGACCTGATGTTGCGTTCGCGCAAAATATAACAAGAAGCCTTTCGACAGAATCGCTAGTGAACTTTATTGACTGGTGAACTTCATTGGACTGCTGTGAAAAATATTCTTAAGTATTTAAGAAATACTAAAGATATGTTCTTGGTTTATGGTGGAAATATAGAAGATGAACTTCGAGTTGATTGCTATTGCATCTAGATTTAAAACTGATAGAGATGATACAGAATCTCAGACAGGATATGTCTTCATTTTGAATGGAGGCGCAGTAGACTGGAAAAGCTCCAAGCAAAGTACTACTGCAATGTCTGCTACAGAAGCTGAATACATAGCTGCTTCGGAAGCTGCGATGGATGCTCTTTGGATTAGGAAGTTTATTTCAGGGCTTGGTATAGTACCAACAATAAACGAGCCTATTAGAATGTTTTACGATAATTCAGCCGGACTTTATTTTGCCAACGAACCGGGAGTTCAGAGAGGCGCCAGACACTACCATAGAAGATATCATTATGTTCACACAGATGACAATCTAGCTTATCCTCTTACGAAGGCTTTATCTAAAGGAAAGCTTACTCAACATGCTAGGAGCATGATACTTCGTTTAGCTAGTAGTTTCATGTAGATCTGTGTTTTAGTATTTGGATACAGGATGTTTGAACAATTTATTTTACGATAATGATACTTGGTATTTTGTTATTTTTATCTTAAATTGTGTCCTATATTTGCATTTTTAAATCCATGAATAATAATAGTTATTATTCTAAATTAATCCGTTGTCGATTAACAATATGGAAATATTGTTAAAATTAAGACAATTCTAAGTGATTGGTGATATTGTGGATATTAAGGATGTGTCCACCAAACTCACATGATATTCATAAAATGAATTTTGGATTTCCCCAACACAAGAATATTACTTTATGGATTGTCGTCATTAAGTAAATCTTGTAAGTCATTTTATTTACAAAATCCTTAGACTTGAGATGCAAGTAGGTCTTGCATATGTGGATAATCCGTCTTGATCTAGTCTAAGTTATCCTGAAAAATGGATAACTAATCAGGGCTATTTCAAAAGTGATTTTGAAACATGATGACTTGGCACTTGTAGTCAATATAGAATTTTTCTTTCAATAGTTAAAGAATAATGCCACTGGGCCCCTCGTAGAATTAATCAGATGTGTGTATGGCCGTACCCAAAAACTCATGTAGATATGTCTCATTGATTTTCGGTAATCTTGATTAGTTACATATACGAGAAACAAAATTGTTAAATGATGGAATGACATTGATCCATATCTATTTTTAACACGGTATCGAAAACAAAGGGATTGTAAATTCATAAATCATTTGTCCGTGTCTTTATGAAACCACACTCGGATATTTCTGGGAGCATTGGCGTGTTGCTAGACGCTTACCAATGTTATTGTATAATTTATACATGTCCAAATGGGAGCTGTTAGAATATGTCCAAATATAAATTATTTAGGTCTGGGAATTTATTCGAGCCTAAGGGGACGCACACGTTAATATGTAGAATAACGTTTTAATATATTAATGTAATATATTAATTAGTGTTTAACAAACGATCGTTAAAATGTTTAACAAAGATTTATATTAGTCGTTAAAACATTAAAGGACTAAATATGCAAAAACCGAATAAAGGAAGACTTCAGTTTGCCTTTCCTTTTCCTAGTCGGCTGAGAACCCCACCCCTTAAAGAGGTGGGAGACTTTGCTTGTGTGCCAAGCCAAGATGAGTATATAAGGAGGTCTTAGGGTCATTGAGAGCTCATAACTTGAAATCCCTAAACCCTAAAATCTTCTTCTTGTCTCTCCTTGTGTTCGACTCGTTCAAACCCATAAAGGATTTTCGGTTTTTGTCCCATTGTTCGTGCAATCGAGAAAACCCACAAAGGGTTTCGGGTTTTGGTGTTTTGCTCGACCGAATTTAAAACCACAAGGTTTTCGGTTCGACCTATTAGAAGTCAAAAGGGGTTTTTCCGTTTGGTTGATTGTCAAGATTTTGTGATCGTTTGGTTAACCACTACTAGTACTAGCACACACGTTGTTTGCTAAGAACGTATTGTGTGTGTCGACTTAGAGGGATTATACTTTTAATCCTAAGTGGTTACGTGTATATTTAAGACGGCGTTTGTTAATTGCTAAAAGGTACGCAAGTTCTCAAACCCTTGTTAAATATAAGTTCTATACGTGTTTGTTCATTCCGCTGCGTACTCATGATATGTTTAATTGTTAATAGATATAAAATCCCAACAATATTTTGGTGTAATATTAGTAGACGCGTGATGGGCAAAGTCTAATGTTTATTTTGTATTTAGGTGAGTATATACAGTGTATATGAAACATGATAAACTCATAAACCGTAACGGATCTAAACCCTAATGAAACATGGTTCAATTTGTATTTACTATTTAGGCGAGTGTATATTAGAAAGGATAATATTGCTAGTGTCCCTTTAGTAAAAGAAGAATTGAGTTTTAATCTGAGATGTGATTTTCTGAAAGATGATTAAAAATTGGTATTGTTCGGAATTAGACACCAAATCAAAAAATTTCTTAACATACTCGATTCAACAAACACCCGTCTGGTTATAAGTTTTGATGTTTTCAAACAACATCTAACAGTATCCTCAAACCTCCATTAACAAGGTATATTTTCAATTGGTTTAACTCACCAGCTCGTCCAAACCGGAAAAAAACTAGAATTGTTTGAAAAATCCATTCGATGTATGAGATTCAGTTTTAAAAACTATATATACCCAAAGAGTCAACAATTTTATAAGTTGACCTAGACTGTGCTTTTTTTTTTGGTAAAAGTTTATCCGGTAAAGTAAAATTGTGCATGTTACTAAAATTATGAATTTGCATATACTAGCAAACAACATCATCTAGGATAACATGATGCAAGATCAGCTTAATTAACCCATTTACACTCAAATATATAAACAAGAAAGAGTTCTTTTCTTTAAGGGCAAATCATAAGAAGAATCATCATACTTGTCAATATCTTTTTATAACTTTAAACTTAAGATTTTGTCTTCTCAGGTTATACAAGTCCATTTTTTAGTCTTTTATGGGTTCCATTAAGGTTCAATGACCATTTTACCGTTTAGAATATATAAATGGTCCCTATAGCAATATTACATGAATGGTCCCTTAAGTTCTTTTGTTATTGAACAAACCCATCTCATAAACTTGAACAACACCCATTTTTATATTCTTAACCCATCGAACCCTACACCCCTCTTTCTTATGAAACTGTGAACAAACACCAGTACACCCAAAACAATCTGATACCCATATTATTTTCAGCCCACCCACAACACCATTTTTTGTGTCGTGGTTTACAGATTTGGACTGGTATGGGATCTTGATTCTTGTTTGTCTCTCGGCTTGGTTCCTTCATTTTGGTTGAACGTGATAAATGAAGGTTTTGTTGTGGGAATGGATCTAATAAAGGTTCTGGTGGTGATTATACGCAGGTACTAATCAAGTCTTACTTTTAGTCAAATAATGAGTTTATCCAATGACTATAAATATAAATTCACATTTTTTGTTTCAATTATATGAGTGAAGGTTCAGACTGACATTGATGTTGAGGAGTTGAAATGCATTAGTGGGACATTCGGATGGTTTGATTCGCAATTGATAGTGACATCCATAGCATTTTCGACAGATGTAAACAAGTTTGGATCTTGATTTTGGTTGAAGTGGGTTGTTTGTGTATCGTTATGAATTTTTATTCGTGAGGATTGTTGTTGTTGTTATGTTGTTTATGCAGCATTTGGGTTTAACAAAATCGAGATGAACACTAGCCTTATCACTCATGTATCTTAACAACACCTAAGATGATGTTGGACTATAAAGATTTTTTATTCTAAATATAAAAGAGTTGGTATTTGTATGAAGATGATTTTGAAAGTCAATTTGACTTTCGTATGAAGATGATTTTTGTATGACGTGAGGGTTAAGTGGGGGTGTTTGTGTTTGTGTTTGATTATTGTTAAAAAGAATCTGTTTGATTATTATATCTGGGTTTAGGATTATGGTTTTGTTTTTGTAGTGAATTGTTGGTGACGATGGTGATTGTGGGGAAGATGGTGGACGAGGAATGTGATGAAGTCGGTGATAGGGACTATTTATGTAACAATTATCATTTATGTAACAAGGATCTCGAAGGGTAAAATGGTAACTGAACCCCATAAAAGGCTAAAAAATGGATTATCATGATCGGAAAAGACAAAAATCAAAGTTTAGAGTTATAAAAATATATTGTGACAAGCATGATGATTCTTTTTGTGATTTGCCCTTTCTTTAACTGATGTGGGACTAAATACTTCATACTTAAGTCTTCAAAGGAGTTACCCATGAGATGCAACATTTTATTGATGTAAACCTGTAAATGTGTAATCAAACATTATATATATTTAGTAATATATGTGGTCTCTTATTCATTGCTTCTTCTTGAAGGTACGATGAAATTGATGGCTATGGTGTATGCAGTTATTTAGCGACAATACAATTGGATGTACTCTATCACTCAAAGTCCATGAAATCTACTCCCCCTGTTCCTAAGTTTTGATTGTTAGATATATAAGATGAACATTTATATAGGACATCCCAAAATTTAAAAATGAACATTTAATGTTTGATGGAAGGAGTATATATATAACAAGCAAAAGAACCCGCGCGTTGCGGCGGGGCTAATTTTTTCCCGAATATTTTTTTTTACGTTTCGGGGGTTTTTTTTTGGCGATGCGTTATGGCGGGGCTAATTTTTAATATTTTCTTTTTTTGTATGATTCGGGGAAAAAAATTTGCGTTGGGACGGGCTAATTTTTTCCCGAATATTTTCTTTTTTTGGGACGGTTTTGTAAATTTTTTTCCGGGAATTTTTGTGTAAGAAAATCGTAAATAGTTAAAAGGTGAGGGTCCGTTTTGTATTTTTTTTTACTTTGGGCCAGATTTTAGGCTATTTTTTGTTTTTTTTTGGCTAATTTTTTCCCGGATATTTCCTTTTTTTGTATGATTCGGGAATTTTTTTTGCGTTGGGACGTGTTAATTTTTTCCCGAATATTTTCTTTTTTGGGGACGGTTCGATATATTTTTTTTGGGTCGATGAATGTAAAAAATTTGTGAACAATAAAAACTTGACGTGTTTTTTTTGTTAATTTTTTTACGAGATTTTTTGTGTAAGAAAATCGTAAATAGTTAAAAGTTGAAGGACCGTTTTGTATTTTTTTTACTTTGGGCCACATTTTATGCGAATTTTAGGCTAGTTTGTCGACAAATGTGTATTATTAATAGAATAATTTTTTTTATTTGGATTTATGTGTTGCCACATATTTAAAGTTTTATATTTTTGCTATATGGGTTTTTTTTAAATATAATGGGTGGTACGTTTATGACCCTTATCGATTATTTTAAAGTAATTAGGTAACGAAGAAGTTATCCGGCGGTATTTTTTTTATCTGAATAAATCGGAAACTTTGTGTATATTTTGTTTTTTACCTCCTACATTGGTTGCATAACAAATAAAAAAAAAACAAAAACAAAATAATTTTAAAAAAAAAACAAAATCAGGCTGAACCCAGGCGTGGCCCAAAAAAGGGAGCTCGTTTTACTGTAAGCAAAGTGGCCCAGATGTCAAAACGACTGTGGAATTTAAGTCACTCAATGTGTATTAGTAATATGTAACGATATTACGTAAATGATACCTCCTCATACTCACTCGCTAGGGATGTTGGTACATGCAACAGTCAAGCAGCTATTGGTGTTATAGCAGACTAATTGGATACCCGCACATAGCGACGGCGATAAAAATTACTAACCCAACTCGCTCCGCAATTCCCTACCCGCTTAGAGAATTCGTTTGTTTGGGTTTCCGTAGCTTTCCCGCGACATCGTATTAACGTCATTCTCACTTGTATAAAGACTCACACACTCTCTTACCAATCAAACATTGCCTCTAAAAGTATATATCTTTTACGAATCAAGTTTGTATTCAAATTAAAGTTAAAGTTGTTAAAAATTCAAAATAAACACACTAAAAATGTGAAAAGCTAAAAATTTATAAAAATATATCAAATGGATGTTGAATTAAAGATCACGAAATTTTAGAAAATACGGTGAAGTTAAATCATAAAAAAAATAGATAAAAAGATATGTCAAATTGAAAATAAAAGTGATTTTTTAATTAAGAAGTGACACATGTCACTCTATGATGTGATTTTCTAAAATAAAATGGATGGTCAAGATTGTACCTCCTTATCTTAATTTTTGATGGGACCCACATTGTAAATGCTTTATATAATAGTATAGATAAACTAAACAACTTTAGATAGAGAGAAAAAAAATTGAACATAAAGATAACATTTCATGCCACAACGTAGCGACATACTACTTAAAATAGAAGATATAAGATCCCATAAGATTTTCATAAAATTACAAGTTATTCATTCAACCTTTTACTTTTTATTTGAACGGCAATTTTTTTTTCACAACCTATATCACACATGCCTCTAGCGAAGCTTGAATACCCTTGGTGGCTAACTGAGCTAGCCCAGTTGGTTCATTCATTCAACCTCCTAATTAAGGGTTTATGACTCATTTATCGATAGAGATTATGTGTGTATTTTCTTTGTTTGCAATGTTTTAGATGGGAAATGCTAATGAAAGATGGAGCGGGAAGAATATTACTAAGAAGCCAAGTAAATGCTTTTAAAAGCATGCATTATTATATATATAATCATAGCAATTGAAAATTCCACTGTAGTTTTTAACAACTGTTCATGATATCAGTCCAGCCCACCCATAACTAGCCTGCATTCGTTTTTGATATGTATCTGCCCTCCACTCTTCTTCTCCATTCTGGATCCTTAGCCACACACACATCAACATCAAACTCTTAATCCTTTACCGACGACACTTCTAGGAGCTATCTATATCCGTATTTTAATTGGTTTGATAAAAAAGTATGCTTCCTACTTGGCGGCTGATGATGTTTATGAGCGGATGTGTGTTGGTTTGAATTGGAATCATCCAAAAAACATTAACAAAGGTATGAAATTCTTTTCTTCAGTTTTCAATCTACTGACATCACTACATATGTACGATCTGATCTTGGGATCTGCTTCAACGAACTACTGTTGTGGGTTTCTAATTTAGTATGTTATGTTTGTGTATTCTAATTCACTGGGTTGTGGCGATTCGTCATGATGATTGACGCACGTGGTGTGTTGTCTGATCTCGATTGGATGTAGGAGGTATACTCTTATTCTTTATCTGTTTTTTTTCTTTTTTTGCTGGGTTTTAGTGTCGGTTTTCACAATTAAGGTTGGTTGGAATTCTCAGGATCTGGGCCTATCAGACCTTTGTCTGAAGCCTTTTGGTGAATGGACCAAACTTAGCATTACAACTATAACATAGTGGCGTATCGCTTGCGTGTTTAGCCAGATACTGAACCAAACTTATCAGTCCCTGAATGAACCAAACTTATCTGTATTTATACTTTCTTGGTGACGATCAACATCAACGAACTATCACCTGGCTTGGCTACCTCCTCGGTATGCAGCCGTGATAGATTTATTTGTGAAACTGTTATTTGACCCTTGAAAGCCTGATACCAGAATGACAGAATTTAATGTCGTTTTTTTAATGCTCTTTAGTATAGTTTGCTTTTGCATTTCTTGGTGATGATGAATATGAGCAAACTATCACTTGGCTTGGCTACCTCTTCGGTATGCAGCCATGATAGATTTATACGTCAAACTCTTACCTGAGCCAACAACATTAAAAAAATGATGACAACTTATGTTGTTTGGGTGTCCGGTTCATTTGAGGCTGATTACTTTGGTCCAGTATCTGTCGGCCAAACAATTAATGTCCGAGGCCCAAATTAAGAATTGTCGAATTGATCGGCATTGCGTTGTCGGTCGCCAAAAGCTTGATTTGCTGGAAACTATGTGGCCAGCTCCTCGCAAGGTGTTCATGCTACGTTTTATGGCGGAAGTGATGCTTCGAGTACAATGGGTATGTTATTGGTTTCTGAGTAAATATTGTAAAAATATGACTTTTAAAGATAATGATGTTTTTAAATATTTATATATGAAAGCTAGGACAAAATCTGAACTTAAGCTACAACAAGATTAGCACAACAACTTTCTTTATTAGTTTCCTGTTATGCTTAGGTAATTTGTTGCCACTACACGAGACTTAAACACATGTTCCCACACAAATGCATAACACCAATTATATATGCTTTTAATATCATTTAAATTAATCAACAACACATAAATAAAATGGTCAAAACCTGTCGGTTTCCGTGGGAACGCTGACCGCAAACATCGTATGTGTCACGGTAACCTTTGAATGTATTCGATTTGGAACATGGTGAATCTTTTAAGTATTTTTTATCTTTGGCACATCATTTTTGTTTAGCATTTTTTTATTAACCGTGTAGTATTCGACACGACTGTTGCCTAATACTGTGGGATGCAAGAGTTGGAACAAACCTGATAACAAATGTTTGTTGCAATCCTCCATTTTTTTGTTATAGTAATTTGTGTCCTCCTATGTGAATTAGTTCGTGTTTCCCTTTCTAGATTAGGGTATTAAAACACATCCAGATGGTGTTTGCTTCATCCGTTCATAAGTTTTAGTGGCACCCAAAACCGCAGTTGTTTGTGTTCAGGTATTAGATCGTCTTGATTTTCTTCATTTTTATGTGTAAAATAACATGCTTTTATCTCAACACTCTTTGCAATTCTCTATGTTACAGTGGTGTCCCGATAAGTCCTCTGTCTTTGGGAGTTCAGCAGAGGATGGATGTGTGAATATCAGCGATTATGAAATTATGAACAGGTACTACAAGCTCAACCTGGATGTTTTTTGGTGGTGGAAGATTGTTGGGAAATTCATGTAGCACAAAGTCACGAGCTTTATCAAGAACATGTATGAATAAAATGAATAAACATTTAGGGTTTTTTTTTTTTAATTTGTAGTTTTTTATGCAAATGACTTAATTTAAGTGTTGTGTTTATAGGTGTTAAATAAGCTGAGTATCGAGATGTAAAAATCATCGGGATGCAAGTCCCAAAAATGATACAGACCGGCAAAGGGTCAAACAACATTATCCACAAAAACCAAAGAAATCCGCAAAAAGAGAACTCTTCACGGATGTGCTTTGTCTTTTGGTTCTAACGATTTGTCAGCTACCAAAAGTTCCAAAGAAATCTACACACACATAAAAATGCAAGATCCAAAAGAACATAATTGGAACATGTCGTTTATGAGATGGAGAAGGTAAGATGTGCCACTAATTTTAGTTTTAAATTTTCGGAGTTTTGAATATCGATTTGGGCTCTTTTTAGTTTCTTAGATTTCGCTCAATTTCTGCTTAATCAAGTTGGAATTTGGTGGCTTTGGGTTTAATTCTGTTTATACGGGTTTGAAATTTAGGATTTTGTTCTTACGTAGCATGCAGTCAAGGGTCGTTAGAATGGGCTAAGAAGGCGAAAACAGAACCAGATCCAGTGAGTACCACCTATAATTCCTGGATTTAATTTTTAAAGGTATGTTTTTTTGTCAAAATTTTGTAGCTAACTAATTATTGAAAAAATTTGGCTCCAAAACATATTTGTTATATGGGTGGTCTGTTGGTGCTACACTTGGGGTACGCAATATGGGTGGTCTGTTGGTGCTACACTTGGGGTACGCAAAAGCTAAAACTGATAAGCCAGTGATTTTTGCAATTGGGGATGAAAGTTTTCAGGTACTGAGATATTGAGAAATACGATGTCATGTTTTTTGTTATATTTACAGAGTTTTAGTTTAGGTTTTAGTGATTTGTAGGAACGTTCATATGTGTGAGATTATGTGATACGAAGCTAATGGAATTCCCTGAGCAGTTGTAATCTAAGGGTCCGAGATCTGATGCTTTTTTCCGTATTCATAGAAATCAGAGATCGGCGTCGTGTACCATGCGCACGGCCTAATCGCTAGCTTCAACCGGACGAACAACCTGCAACAACATCCAACAGTAAGAAGATTACATTGGTTTATGGAGTACAATATATCCTCATGTGTACGCAACGCTGTTGATTCAGCTGACTATATATGTTGATGCAGGCGCCACTTATACAAGTATTTATAATTGTAGACTCGAAAACAATGGCGAACAACGTAAGTGTCATACCGGCAAACTACATTTGTTCAAAATTAAATAACATCTAACGCTTTTGCATTTGTCTTCTATAGAAACACAAAGTCGGCGTCATGTGTCGCGGACGCACCCTACTCGCCAACCACATTCAGAAAACAATGGCGAACAACGTAAGTGTCATACGGACATACTACATTTGTTCAAAATTGAATAACATCTAACACTTTTGCATTTGTTTTCTATAGAAACCCAAATCCGGCGTCATGTGTCGTGGAAGCCACCTATTCGCCAACCACATTCGGATGGACGAGCAGGCAGCAACAACATCCATTCATCCACCAGTAAGAAAATTTGGTTACTTTTTCGTTTTTTGTGTCAAAATGACAATTTTGCAATTTTACAAAAACATAAAGTTCGAATTTAAAGGAGCGTAATTTTAAGTTTTTACAAGTAGGCCTTTCTTTTGTAAAGTATTCAACTTCACACACGACTATCTCTGAGTTGAATATGCAAGTTAAACTTAATATCAGGTTAAACTTAATTTTAAGGTTTTATGAATAGGCCTTTCTTTTAGCTGGTCTGTAACTACCTCTGGGTTTGTCAAGTTGAATATGCAATTTTTAAGGCCATACTGCTGATGTGTTAATTATAATTCTATTCATATAAGTTGATTTTCACTATATGATAACATGCTGCGTACTATTTAGAAGAAATAATTACAATGTTAAACAGTGGCAAGTTAGTTTGTTAAATGAAGTACGGATGATGCTAAACCACTTGCAAAAACTAAAAAATCCGAAAAAAAAGAAACTTTTTTTTTGGTTAGCTTGCCGCAACATCTCCACTTTTGATACATCTCAAAAGTCATAGCGGATCTGTCTCATTCAGGCTGTCACATTTGGACACCAATAAAAAAATTCGCCCCGCAGCAACGCGCGGGTAATTCAGCTTGTTAGAATAATAAAACTTGATAGGTTAGATAGTCCAGCGATTTGAAGGGTATATACTAAATGTGGAAAAAAAGTCGTTCTATGCCTCCGAAAATTGTCAGCCCAACAACGGCCTAGATTAAAAAAAAATTCCCTTTCGGCCCAAAATAGATAAGAAAATGTAGCATATCTCATTCTATAAACTGAAAAGTTTGATGCATATCTTGTTACGGGTTCCAAAACTTATACTTCCGATTTTTTATACCATCATCTTTT
>BQNB010191756.1:0-11672 GCA_026074375.1 Tanacetum coccineum
GAACAGTGAGTGGGAATATATTTATCAATTATTGGGTTGTGCTTATGAGCTGGGCTCACACAAAATATGTAAGCAGTCATGCACACAGGCACTCATGCATGCATGCAACTTTGAACTGAACTATATATTAGAAAAAGTTACTGTATTATTATACAAACTAACGTTTATTGTAGTGTTAACACACACATCTGCTACGGTAAAGAATTTTTTATTATAAAAATAATAATTAATTAATCGAAGTGAACAGTAGATTTAGTAATTAATATTATTTAACCGTAATGAACAGTGAAAATATTATATAAATTTAAAATGATTACTCATTTTTATCACTATTCTTTAAGAAGCACGTGTCCCTCACTAATCTAATTCATCAAACCCAGAAATTGAATCACAACCATCACCGCCACTTTCAGATGCAGCTTTATCTTTTCCACCACCCACACACACCAAAATCAATAACCCTAAATCTCAAAACCAGGTGAGAAATAAGAGGCGGTACGAGTTTCGTTAATCAAGAAGGTGTAAGTTTTCACTTTGTTAAACTTTTGTTAATTAATCTTTGGGTTGAAATTTGCAATTACTTATGAAAATTTAACATTCATCATTCTCCAAAACTCACACAAACTATTGCACCCAGCATAAAGACAGACACGCAAACCAAACACTGCCGCTTCAGATTTGTTTTTATGTTTTTTTCACATATTGCTGAAGCTCTTTTGTGGTTTTTCATTGATAGAATCTGCCTACATGGTGGTTGTGTGTCAATTTATAAGGTTTGAGTCTTGTACATCTGATTTGCGTATATGGTGGTCGAGGTAATGTGATGTATTTAATTTTGTTCACTTTTGGTAAATTTCAAATTTCGAATGTTAATTGAAAATGGGTTTAATTTCTTCAATCTTAATTTACAATTTTTAGTTTATAAAGGTTAATTTTGTTTGTTTTTTGTTGTCTTATGTTACTTGGATTGTGTTATGATGCGGGTATTTGATGTTTTAATTTATGTGTTTTGTGAGTGATTGAAGCTAAACTACACCTTTTATATATATAATATATAATAAAATATATATAATAAGTATAATCTAAAAATAATCAATGAAACCGAGAAGTAGTATAGAATATCCTCGGGCCGTTTATCCCCAACGAGGCTGTGCTTGAGAATCGATACAGTCGGAAAATTGGAGTTTGAATGAGATTAATGATTTGAGAGTGTAAAAATCTAAATTAATCAATAACAAGCAAAAATGATTGAAAAAAAAAACTAAAAATGAAAGCTAAATAACTTAAATCCTAAAACGGGCATGAAAAACGAGGGTCAAAACCTAAATTTTGCAAATTAAACCCTAAAACAAATTTAAAAGCTAAAATAGATTTTAAATGACAAATAACGAAGTTTAAAAAAAACTAGACTGAAAACGGAGGTCGTTTGACCCAAAAACGAGTCAAGACAAGAACCGTACCGAGACCCGTTCTTAAATCAAAGTTTGCAAAATTAAACCCTCGAAGGTTTTTTCTATTTTTCTACGTAATGTATGAACAAAAGAAATTCTAAAAAAAGAAAAATATTTTTTTTGATAATTTTTGTATTTTTTATGGATTTTTAAAATTTTAAAGAAATTAACATAATACAAAAATTACTAAAACCTATTTTTAAAATTCTGAGAAAATTAACTAAAATACTAGACCTAAAACTTCCTAAGAAAATTAAGAATCCGAGATTGAGCTATGAATAAGCTGAAATTAAGATGGAAAGAGCTTATAGCATTAAAGGCTAAAACCCACTTATATACCAAGTGCCCTAGGGTCTAACAGAAAAGACAAAAGGGCACAGCGGTAAGTGGGTCTCTAAAATGAGTGTTATGAGGGTTGAGACGGGTTCGGTATTGCTCACCCGGGTTTCCCCTTATTCCTCTTTTTTCTTTAGAAAAAAAACTTTTATCTTAACCAATGTTAAGAATGAAGCTTATCATTTTTCATAACTACAAATTTTTGTGAATGCTTATAAATAAGCTGGAAAAAGGGCTTTTTGTTGGACAGAAGGCTTAAATTGAGCTTAAAGGCTCAAGTGGCTTTTCTTAATGGCTTTTTGGACTATTAAGCTAACACTTGAACAAATAAGTTGAAAGGGGTTACCTAACCTAACCTAAATAAGCACTTATGAACTAAATTCTAACAACTAAATAAGCTGGAAAAGGCTAAATAGACAGAAAGCTTAAATAAGCTTAAGGGCACATGTGGCTTTTTCTTGGTGACTTTTATGAACAAATAAGCAAAGAAAGTGAGTAATAAGCAAACACAGGCCACAAATATTCCTAATAAGCAAGTAAGAGCTAAAAATCAACCACTAATAAGCACTTAATAAGCTAGAAAAGAAATTAAGCTATTTACTACACTAAACTAAGTAAAACAGTCAATAGCCTAATTTGAGCTTAAATTTAAGCTACCTAGAGGCCAAACTAAGGTCTGAAAATCTAGGGCTTAATAAAGGGGCTTATTGGCTTTCTATGAAAGCCAAAAGCTTGAGCTAAGGTTCACAAATAAGCTAGAAGGACTGTTTTGAAATTAGTGGTTTAGCACCAGGGGAACTCAATAAAGAAAAGAGGCTAAAAGTGAGCTTAGAAATAAGCTACTAAATAAGCTCAAAAAGAAAAATGGAGTTAAAACAGATTGAGATAAGCTTAAGATGAACTTGTGCACAAAGATTTAAGAGCTAAAAACATCATTTACCATCTGGTTTTTGCAATTGAAAATGGCATTTTTGACTTTTGAAACACAAAAAAAATTGTTGACAGAATTTGTACAAAACACAAGGAACTCCTAAGGCTTTGGCTAGTTGGTTCTTGCACACACAAATGACATAATTCTAGACTACAACTTCAGGTTTTTAAAACTTAAGCAAATAAGCACTTTGAAACTTCTTAAAATTCAACAGACTTGAGAGATCAATTAGGAAACTTTGAAAAACACTTTTTGGACTTAATTAAACTTTTTGGAATTCAGTCTTTACTATAGTTAATGACTTAAGCCAAGAAATAAATTTTGGCCAAGTGACACCAACCCATAACCTTGCCATTTTGACCCATTTTGGGCTTAACCCAAACACCCCTTTATAATTTTAAAAACGGATTTTAAAACTATAAAGACTAGTTTAAGCTCAAACTTTTGAAGACAAGTATTAAGCAAGCATAGTTAAGCACTAAAAGGTAAAAAAACAAAAGCAAATAAGCACAATAAGACATACATAAGCTAAAAATAAGTTGTGTTACAGTAACTTTAAAGCAAAAATTTAAAAAGGAGTATACCTTGATCCTTGCTCAAAACAGGATTATGTGAAACCTAAATAAGCTCTAACCTACCCTTAGCTTATAAATAAGCTTAACTAAGAACCCAATGAGCCATCTATTTTTGCCCATTCATCCATTTGCTATCAAACAGTAACTTTTTCCTTTTTAATTTTCCTTAAATTTTTGTATCAAAGTTTTAAAACAGATTATAAAGGGCTTATATAAGAACTTAGAAGTGAGCTTAAAGGAAACAAGAACTTGGAACACAATTTAAGAGGTAAACTGAATTTTCATTGAAAAAAAAGTACAAGTACATAAAAGTAAAAAAACTAAAACTCAGCTCTAAAAACTACACACTAAAAAAACTAACTCCTTTGCCTCAAGGGCTTACAAAAGATTTTATAGCAAAATAAGCTAGGGTTTGGTCTTGCCCTCGTGTGCTTCTTTGTAGAGACAAAACAGTCTTGTGTTTGTTGTGAGAGTAGAAACACAAATCTAATCCTGGCCCTTGGTTATGCTTGCTGCCCACACAAATTGATCTCAACTCTTCATTATCATTGGCCAATGGTATTCCACAGGATTGCCAGCGTGTTCATTGACCCATGTGGGTGTGGGGTGAGGGAGAGTGATGGGTTTGGAGGGACATGGGGAGGTCAACGAGGTGGAAAGGGACAGGATGTGGGGTTTATGAGTTTGGCGGGAAACTTGTGGGAGAGATGTACAATACTTTTAAAAACGGGGTGAGGGTTTGGAGGCTTGTCACAAATGGCCCTCCAAGTATATGGGTGTCCTTGCAATTTTCGTCCTTGTGTTTATAAACGTTTGGAATTTTGGCAGAAACACCCCCTAAGTGTTATATAGTGTATTGCAAGTTAAGTCCTTTTGGTATATGACTTTTGAGTGTTGGCAGAAATGGCCCATGTGGTATATCTTTGGTGTATTGGCAGATTGGGTCCCTCACAAGCATCTTCTCTATTTCCTTCATTAAATAAGTTAGGGACTTGGCAATTTTGGCCCCTAAACTTATTTTTCTTCACTTTTTGACTTTGGATTTGTCGGGGTTGACTTTTTCAGACTTGGGCTTTTGTCTTGACTTTGTCTTTTCCACGCTTTTCCATTCCGTGTCCGGTTTTGTCGTTTTGGCTTCGTTTTTCGTCCTTTTCTTAGATATCCGTTCCTGCACAACACAATTAGCAAAACAAGCATATTTTTGGCATTTTAAGTCCGTTTTTGGTTAATTTAACTTGTTTTTAAAGGTAAAAGGTATGTGTAATTAAACACATACCAATGTGTTAACTTGAAAGATATTTGTCTTGCACTTGTACTTCTAACTTTGTTTTGTAGCAAAACAATTTTCGTAAGATCGATCCCTTGGTGCCCCGAACAAGGGGGAGCATACATCAAGGGGGAGTCTTGATATCGTCGATTTCTTTCTTCCTTCAACAACTCGACGATCATTCTTTTTGAATTCGACAAAAAGGGGGAGAAATGGAACATAACTCATTTAATAATTTGACATCTTTAATTTTATTTAAAATGAGTTTATATTTTGTCATCATAAAAAAAGGGAGATTGTTAATACAAATAATGCCTAAAAACGTTATTTATATTTTTCGACCTCTCAACGTTTTGATAATAACAAAATGTAAAAACGTTTACAATAAAAATAAACGTTTACAAATTATTAAATGTAAAATTTCATTTCTAAGATTAGTGATCACTTAAGGTATGGACAAACAAAATAATTAAGCATGATTAGTGATCAAGAAAATATTTTCTCTTAATCCTCACTTTTAATTCTACAAAAGTATTTTCTCAAAAATACATTTACAAAATATTTTCTAATTAAAATAAAAAGTTTTATTAAAACTTAAATTGAATTCAAATTTTCCCTCCAAAATGGAAAGCTTCTACTCCCTACAACCTTCTCACAAAAGACAAAAAAAGGGAGCGAAGTCTAGGCGGCGGCCCCCTTATAGGCCTGGCGGCCCCCTTATATATAAGGGACCGCCCCCAGAGAGCCGTTGGGATTCCCTGCCTATAAATACTGCTCCATTCCCAGCAGAAAAACATTCCTCTTTGCACGAAATTTTTCAGTCTTTTCTTTCTCTCTCTAAACCTTCTTTAAAAACCTTCTTTCTCTCATTAAATAGCTTGATCACTAACATCTCTTGATCTTGTTTCAAGTGATCTAATCTCTTCTCTTTCATTCAAGTGCAAGAGAAAAACACTCGTATTCGTCAAGAAACGAAGTGTTGATTAGTGATCTTTACTCTTTTCTTCTAAGTATCAAATCTCTATTGTAATTATCTTGTGTATTTGTGTGATATGGATAGTGTGTAAATCCGATAGTGTAGATCTAGTGATTATGTATTGATTGTGAAGTGGTAGATTGGTTCTAGCTAAGATTAGGACTCGACATTTAGCTTAGTGTCGGAAAATAACGTAAGCGACGTGTAAACGGTTTTCTCCGCCTGAAGGGAGCTTGTTGACATAGTGAAATCTCGAGTAGGATACTCGGGGAGTGGAGTAGGGTGAAGAAGAGCTTCGTAGCCGAACCACTATAAATCTTGGTGTCTTGGTTTGATTGTTCCTTCTCTCATCTCTTTATATTGTTGTGATTGTTATTTACTATTAGTTTAGATATTTACTTGGTTGATTCATATTGTTGGTTGGTTAAACATACTACTCGAATCTAAGTATTTTGAAAGCAAAGTTTTAAAACGAAAACGAACCTGTAAACTATTCAACCCCCCCCCCTTCTAGTTTCCACAGTTTCGTTACACCATTTCGCCTTAGCCAACCTTGTAGTTTATATTTATCCATGTGTTGAAATTTCTGGCTACTTAAGTCCATGGTTCAGGAAAATGGTTCGAAGATTGGCACTTTCGTTGAAGACGTATGATTATGATCATGAAGACCCCCCTGGTATTGTCACTTTCGATATTGTTTATCTCAAGTAGGGGGATATGTGATATATAAAGGAGTATTGTAAAATAAAAAAAGAAAGAAAAGGTGGTGCAACTATAAGACACCTAGTGATTAAACTCCTGATGTTGGTAAAAAAACCAACTAAGTAAAAAGGTGATGCAACTATAAGCCATCCAGTGTATAAAGGTGGTGCAACTATAAGCCACCTAGTGAAGAATGGGTTACACGCTTCGCAAGATCTCATTATTAGCTAACCCATATTAATGATATGATCAGATTTTCGCACTTGAAGACTTGGACTATGGATGGACAATAGCCGGTTATGGATACCTTAGATTATATATTACTATTTGTTTTGTGTCTCTGTCTTAACACCAATTAAATAAGTATCCCATGTCTATCATAGCCCTTATATCACCCAATAAACCTGTGTTATGTCACCCATGTTGCCTTTAAGAATTATTTAGACCCTAATTCTAACTGGTGCAAATTTGTATACTTTTTAAGCTTATGATAGAATACATGTTATGACTGTGCGATTGAGCGGTCACGTGAACACTTACACTAGTTGAGTTGAGTGAATTTTGATCCCTTTTTCGTGATATGTTTGGCCTCGGAGTTATATCAGATGAAATCTTTTTTTTAAGCTATTTTCTAACAGGTTCTACTTGAGGGCAAGCAGAAACAATGTGGAGGGGTATTGTTACTTCAAATATTGTGATACGTGTTGTGTCGGGTCAATTTTCACCTAGAATTTTTCTTGCACAAGTCTTATAAATACTTATCGATACTGTTTTAGTTATTTTTGTTTGTGTTAAGGTAAAGGAGAGGCAAGTTAGAGGACAAGAACATCGGGAAATAGACCAAATACTGATAGAAATCTCGGATTGATATGTGTTCTTTACAGCGTAACACTTACGATAATGTTATGTCATAACCTATTCAAGGCAAGACACGCATTGATTAAAATTACGGGTAACCTACAACAAGGTTTATGCTACGTTTGGGTGGATTGGGTGATGATAGGTTATAGGGGGTAACTTTATTATGATGAATGGCTAAGTCTCGGTCAGCATTAGGCGTAACATGACTTGATTACCGCTGCGTAACATCTTTTAAGTTTCATAGATAGAAAGGTCGTAGTTGCAATTTACGGTGTAAACCTCTAAAAGGTTACGCCGTAACATATTCGAAATCCTATAAATAGAGCCCTCATTCAGACACTTAGTCATCAATCATTCCAACACAGATTCAAGGGGTGATCAAGGCCTTCATATCTTGAAGAATTTCACCAGAAGTCCAAGGGAGATCACACTAATCTTAATTTTGTATTTAATCGTTCATAAACCGCTTCTGTAAGAATTATGAGTTTTCCATCCATGACTATCTTTATTAATTCTTGTTGTGTTATTTCTATGAGCGGCTAAGCACTTTAAGTGTTGGGTCTAGTCATGAATTTACTATCGTTATAATGTTTGTTTTCTGTTAGATCATGGTTTCGTTGGATATCCTTTAACTATCGTGTACCCCTGGGTTTTGGTAGTATTGTGGGTGGTTTAGATCATGTTAATCCTGTTATTAGATTACCAATTGAACATGGGATTAGCCAGGTACTAGGGTAGGTCTAAAACCATATCTCTAGTATAGGAACTAACCAGGTTACCGCCTCTATCACTTAATATACTTAATAATCTGTATAGGTTATAAGACTAGTTCGAGGGATAGTTGGGATTAATCGCTATGACCTGGATGCCCTACCTTCGTCACTTTTGGGGGATTCAGGATCGCAAGAATTATAGGGCAGACTAAATATATCTATTCATGTCTGTCGACTTTAGAAACCACTAATGAAACTATGGTGTAACATTGCACAGGAAACCGTAGTTATAACAAGAGTAATGAAATGGCTAGGCTAGTGCGCTTCTCTCCCTGATTATTTCTATCTCTTTTACTTTTCGCATATTTACTTTCCTGTTATTTTCATAAATCAATCTTAAAATTGTTTTCAAACGTGACAATTCAAATTAAAACTAATTAACACTTAGCTCTTGGGACGACCTCGGATTTACCATCTCTACACTACTCACGATCGGGTTCTCTGCCCGTTAGTGCATTAGTCAGGTGAATCGAGTTTTATAAATTTAAAACTTGAATAAAATATATTTTAAAATAAAATACACATCACTAAGACATTTATCATATTTAAGATGTGATAATTCATCTTATTAGTTAGCAGGTTTGCTATGACCCTCTAACTTATATTCCTCAGCATTGATATTAAAATATCACTCTATTGATGAGGTATCCTTGCGGATTTATGAATGAGAGTTACATTATACTTTGTTTTGACATTAACATGTTTAACCTTAGTATGACATCAGCAAGTGAATTCAGAAGGTTATGTATTTTTTTTCTTGAATATCTTCAAGATTTATAGATACTCCCACTTACTTTTGTAAGTAGAGTCAATTCTCTAAATACTAAGTATTTAAGCAACAATAAATTGTTCTTAATTGGGAAACACAAAACACATTTAGCAGTTCTCATCTCTAGCTTGTTAATAATATGCTTCATAAGATATTAACAAATAAGAACTTTAATCAAGACATAATAATTTTCTACTTACTTTATGTTATCAGTCATTGATAAATTCAAGGACTTTATATTTATGTCTTAACCAGAAAACATATTTATAGTAACTAAAGTAGTTATGAACGCAAACTCATGAGTTTAATAGTAATTTCAAGTTAATTTCATACTTCATAACTATGATTATATAATTAACCATAATTATATTAACTAAAGCATGTAGTCAAAATGTTGAAGTAGCTTTACATTATATCTTGACATTTAAATGGAATATGGCAACAAACATCTTGTGTGTTTAAGTCATAGTAGAATTATTAGTTTTCTTACTTTGCGGTCAAGAGAAACAAAATAAATATATTGTCCCTATATCGTTGTTCCCTTGCACCACCCCCTCACCGATTTTAACCTACACGACTTACTTTATTTTAAAACAATACGACAAGCAACTCGGATTGTATAAACAATGGTGAAGGGTTTCATGCAGTTCCCCCTCCCTATACTAGGAACTACATGCCCCCAAGACCTGACTTATCTTTTGCTGGGTTAGATGAATCTATTTTTCAGTCTGCAGTAAGAAGGACCACCACTAGTGTACCTGAAACTGAAACTAGTATGTCTAAGACTAGTAAGAATATTATAAAAAAGCCTAAAACTGTTAGGCCTAGTGCTCCTATCGTTGAAGAATGGGACACTAATAGTGATAATGATAGTATGTTTAGACCTAAATCTGATCAGACAAAATCGAAGTTTACAAAAATCAATTTTGTCAAATCTGGTGAGAATGTAAAATCTGTTAATAAGGAAAACACGCATAGGCAAGTAGAGTATCCCAGGAAAAGTCAAAGTCCTAGGGATAATAGAAAAAACTGGAATGGGATGATGACTCAGAAACTAGGGAATGGTTTTGAGTTTATAAAGAAAGCTTGTTTTGTCAAATCTGGTGAGAATGTGAAATCTGTTAATAAGGAAAACACACATAGGCAAGTAGAGTATCCCAGGAAAAGTCAAAGTCCTAGGGGTAATAGAAGAAACTGGAATGGGATGATGACTCAGAAACTAGGGAATGGTTTTGAGTTTATAAAGAAAGCTTGTTTTGTATGTGGAAGTTTCAACCATTTAATAAAAGACTGTGATTTTCATGTCAATAAAATGGTAGAAAAACCAGTGTTGAATAATAAAAGAAGGGTTACTGGTCAAAAAGAAATTAGACCAGTATGGAACAATGCTTAGAGGGTGAACCACCAAAATAAATTTACTCACCCACGTCCTAAAAGGAATTTTGTTCCAACAACAGTTGCAACAAAGTCAGGACAAGTACCAGTTAATGCTGCTAAGCAAAGCTCTCCAAGAGCAGCAAGGAAAAGAGATAGGAGTAAGTCTCACTTTTCTTACCAGGAAAAAAGACTATGTTTATCTTTGTCCTTTTAAGAAAACAAACTTTTGTTTACGAATTATGTTGCAATAACACAATTAATCATAACTTAGAAAGTTCAATTTTAGTATTTTCGATAATTAAATTCTTAAAAGAATTAACTACCCAATTAATTACTAATAAGACTACTATCCAACTTGACCTCCCACTTATTACCGAAGGTCTGACCAGCGTGTAAACAAATAGGGCAAGAGGTAAGCGGCGTGCGTTAATTGCATTCAAATGCAACTCTTAGATTTACGAGACACGTGACTTTAGTAACTCATATAGTAATGTCATGTACATGTTTTGTCTCATCTTATGCCTCGGGTCCAAGGTCTGACCAAGCATACTCGATTTAAGTCAACCAAGTAAGAACATGCAAAAATTGACCTTAGGTCTAACCAGAGAGAATTTTTTTGCCTTGGGTTGAAATTAACCTTAGGTCTGACCAGAGAGAAAAAACCAAGTGCAAGTGTTCTTAAATTGGCTGGCATAGACTTAAAATTTCACATAGGGGTATACACATAAGTTTATGAAAACATGTGTCAAAATAGTGTACAAAGAAGCATGCAAAACATCTTTGTTACACAAGTTAAGAAAAACATTTTGTTAACTTAGGTTTTAGATGTGCTAATATCGCGGGAAAACATTAAACATTGACCAAACCCTATATTGTACTCTTACATGTGTCCGAAGACACAAGTTCGTCCAATAATTAACTCATATGCCGAAGCATGTAGTGGCCCGGGAAAAGATTAAAGGTCAATTAAACCGTAGATCTCCACTAAAACCATGATCAATAAAGCCATGGTCAGTAGTGATTCATCATTGATAAGAGCATAAAAACTTTAAATTTCCAAGAAAACAAGTTTCATAGTTTAATGTCCGTATTTATTTGTCCAAAAACAACATATAGCAGGTCACTAGGAGTTAATAATTATGTGTGTAATTTAACAGACAAATTTAAACCAAGATTCGAGTAAGTTCGTCATTGGAAGTCACGTTTCTAAGCGCAACATTATAAATAACCACACCCATATGACACATAAACTCTCAAGAATCGTCAGTTTAAATAAAAACAAGTTTCTTTTTAAGTATTAGCTTGTTTTAGAGTTTCAAAAAGTCTTTTGCATATATTAACCAGTCTCATGGAATATCACATATAAGAAAATAAACAGGCAGAAAAAGGGGATGAGGTGAAGACAAACTCTATATAGAAAGCAGTAAATCACATAATGCCCCGAGTTCTCATAAGAGTCTTCCCTAAACGAAGAACCAAAAGACTCTCACTAGGTTTTCTGCTAAAGTACCTAGATCGCCACATCCATCAAATAACATGATTACGTGAGTCTTAAGGCCGGGAAAAAGAAAAATAATAATAAAACTTAATTAACATTTAATTCATAAACAACGACGACCGACTTAAAGCTACTTTTTAACAAGAAAATAACTAA
>BQNB010191757.1:0-11672 GCA_026074375.1 Tanacetum coccineum
AAAACCTTAAGAAACAATGTAGTATTACTGATATAATATTTATACACATTTTAAACTTTATAAATATTAATTTATAAAATAATTAAACTATTTATATGATATTATTATATACACAATAAAAAAAAATTAAATCAATTATGATTAACAAATAATCAACTATTATACAAAGATAATATTTTTATGGATACATATACTCGGACATTAAATATCAAGCGTTACTTAAATAGTGTTTCAACTTTTGTAAATTAAACAAAAACTATTAGGTGGTGATATAACTCTATAACTTATAATGTTGTATTTATATTAAATACATTATACTCATACGACCTATAATTAATTAGGTTGCCTTCGGACTTCACGTGACGTTTCACTCATTTGATTTTTCTAAAATGAATTCATTCACTAGAGGTGAGTTTATATCCTCGCTTTCACTTGTTTTACAATTACTTTACAAATCTCGGGGGAGAATACATGCTCAATACTACTTGTTTACTTACTTGTTTACATACTCGCTTACAAATTCTTTTACATACTCTTTCACATACTTTATACATACTAATACTATTACTCATTTACAAACTCGATTACAAATTCATTTTCATACTCATTTACATATCTCGCGGAGGGATACATTGCTCATTTTACAAAAGGTCACAAGTACAACACTTTTTATTAATACAATAACTACGTAGTGTGCCTAAGTAACAAGAACCACACTGACCATTATCATGAACTGTTAATTGCATTATGTAAGCGTGAGTGTTATAAATAGATCTATTTGGGATTGACATCCCCGTTCGGGTGAGTAGCGCTCATTAGTTCAACGGATTGAATTAACGGACGTATATCATGTCGGATTTGGGATGTTATGGGTTGACATCTACACGGGGCATTCACTGGCATTAAATTACATACATACATGTCGTAGCGTCAGTCTCATGAGCTTAGTGCAGTTGTAATTACATTTTAGTGATATTGTATGTGTTACAATGTCATACACTTCGAAACCTTGTGGTCCAAACTACTTTGTTGAACATAACTGATTACTAAACATTTTTCACGATACTGTAGTGAAGTAGTAGACACTATACTCTTTTGGTTCTACATTTATACTTACATTTTTGTGACTATTATAAGGACTGAAATGGTCATCCACACTTTACAAATCTTTGATCCAACATTTACATTTACATAAATCTATGAACTCACCAACTTTATATTGACCATTTTAAGCATGTGTTTCTCAGGTGAAATAGATGCTTGGCTTACTTGATGTGCATTGGAGTCTAAACTATACAAGATTACATTCATGAAGTTTCTACATACATTCAAATCATCAATTCTCGTTGTATTATTTCATGCTTTTCATTGTGATGCAAACTCTGGGAAAAATGTTACAACAATCTAGATTTCAAGAAAATCAACGAGATTACTTTTTAAACGAATCATTTAGAGGTCGTTCTCTCATATCTTGTGCAATGGTATTATAAAGTAACGCTCCCGGATAATATTTTGCTGCGACCCAATTTGGGGGTGTTACATATCACTTGTGATATTATACTGTTAGTGAGATTAAAAGGGTTAGAATAAAGTTTTGTGAGAAAAGGGTGTTTGAATTGAATTTTCAAAATTTATGTTTGATATATGGTTAGAAAGCTAAAATTTTTATTTTTTTATGTCGAATATGATGAATCGTTTAGCGTGTGTTTAGTTGCGGAAAAATATTCTATTTTTCTAGGAAAATTTTCATTTGAGAATGGAAAAACTAAAAACCTGTGATAACCGGTAATATTTTTCAGGGCTAAGTATTATAAAATATTATAGTTTTATATGTTGGAGTCTTTCGATCTTGTCAGTTTTCCTGATGAAAGCTGAAAAGTTGACTTCTGTTGTCTCTTTTGCGTATAAGCGGTTTCGGTTTAATCGGGAATTTGATGAAGTGTGAAGTTCGTAAATGAATCATTTATGATTCGTTTTCCTGTTTTAGAGTGGTTTTGAGGTTTTCAGTGCTTTCCGGGAAGTTTTCTCGCGTTTAGCGAACAATCGTCACGCAGCACGTACCGGCACGACAGTTTATTTAAGTGTAGAGATTTATGAGGTTGGTAATGTGTTAATGGGTTTATTTATTTAATAAATTCATAATATTGAAATAACATCGATTTAAATTGTAAATCGTGAGTTTAGAGATTTGAAAGTTATCAGAAAAACAGTTGTTATCATGAATTTCAGTAAAAGACTGTAACAGTCGTAAAAATGTGAAATTTTGGGTGAATATAAGTTTCCAAGCTATATTTTGTGATTTGAAGTGTTTTTAAATTAATGAGCAAGGTTCGGTTGAGTTTTGTCAAAAATTCATGTTTTCGGTCTGGAGTGAGTCGATAACGGCTCAAAATGGATTTTTGTAGCTATTTAAGGTGATAAGTGTCGTATGAATAATCTAGGTTTATGGAAAAATGATTTTGAACGCAATGAAAATGATAACTAAGTTTGGGTGACGTTTTAAATAGATGAAAACTTAGCTTTTAAGTGATCCCGACACAAAAAGGAAGACCCGAGACCCTCCTAGGATCCATTTTCGGTTAGAAAAGAACGAGGAGAGACAAGATGCCTATTTTAAAGCTAGCATGTCCCCTTTAGTACCCATATTCCACCACCTTATCCCATTTTCACATACATGCATCATTTTGAAAATCAAATCACAAAAACTCTCTCTCTTTTTCTCTTTATATCTGGCCGAACCACAAGGGAGAAGAAAAACAAAAGTTTTGAAGATTTTGCCAAGAACACGGGTTAAGATTTTATTATTGGGTTGATAACTAATAGTTTCGGGTTGTAGAAACAAGGTTTTAGTCTTTCACGCGCGTCTCGATCGAACCAAGCTCATCAAACAAGTAAGTTTTTATAAAACTTTAAATTTAAGTTGTACTTTCGTGATTATGGTGATGTCTAGACGCTAGTTGTACAAGTTGATTGCCAAAAAGATCAAAACTTGAAATTAAAGATGAAAAAAGGGTGTTTATGCGTCGGCTTAAAAAGGAAGAAAAGGTTTTTGAGTTTAAATAAAATGGTTGTTGTGGTAATTTTTCATTTTATAAAAATACTTATAAGAGCTTATTTGGAAGTTTTGCTTATACAATAAGCTAGGATATAGCTTATTTGGGCTTAAATGATTTTAGTATGGGTTGTTTTGTTGGACTAGCCCATCAAGGGTGCGTCCGGTTTGTTTTGAGCCCAACTAGGGTACGTTTGGTTGGTCACGGCCCAACAAGGGTCCGTTTGGTTAGTTTTGGCCCAACGTGGGTCCGTTTGGTTTCGGTTTGGGTGTCAATTTGCGCTCAGCCCAATTGACTTTGGCTTATATTAAGCTTATAGGTTAATGGATTTTGGCTTATTCGGTTTTAGCTTATTTCGATTTCGGCTTATTTGAGCTTATATATATATTCGACGCATTTTGAAGGTTATGGCTTATTGTTGGGGTTACCGGCTTATATATATATAGATAATAGTATAAGCTTATAGCTTATTGATTCGGCTTAATGGGCTTAAGGCTCATTGGGTTTGATTTGTATTTTGGGGTATATAAAAAGAAGTATGGAATAAGTTTCGCTATCGGGCTAAGTATTTTGGACCATGATGGACCATATGACCCAATATCAAATAAATAAGTTTGTGGACTTGTAAATGAACTAAAGAAAGTTGTGTTGGACTAAGAGGAGGACTTTTGTTGGACTTGTCAATTGTGAAGAGGTTATTTTGCCACGGTTTAATAAATCATGTCAATGGTATTGATATTGTGTTTGTCGGAAAAACGTCGGATTTGTGAAAATTGTTTTGGATAAAGGTTTAGTACCTTGGAAAAGTCATAAAGACGTGCAGGTCATGCCGAATTTTTGAAAGGATTATATACTTAGAGTTTTGCTAAAAAGAGATAAAATTTTCAATGTTTTAACAATAAATAGTTATTTAACTTGAAAATTTAATACAATACGAAAGATGAAATTTCCCGAAATTTTTCTTAAATATTTACTATTTATAACCGTTGTGTCGATTTTAATTGAGGAAATGGAAGGGAGAATCTTAAGGAAGATTAAGTGTTGAGGTAAAAGCTTTTGGACATATTTAATGACGAAACATTGTACCCCGTTAGCCCGATAATAAGACGAAAATAATAATAAAATATTATTATTTTATTTAAATTATCAAGTATTCATGTACATATATATTTAAATATATATGTCGTATCGACTACGGAAATGTGGATTATTTATCTTTGGCTTTTGAGCTCTTGCTCATTCCTTTTCGTCAGTTTTTCGCGGAGTATTTTGGTTGAATGTATCGTTCAGAAATTTGGGGTGTTGAGGTTTGTTGTATTGGTGTCACACTTTGCCCAAGTGTTTTTGAGTCATTTTCGCGTAATTACCACACAACCATAATACGAGGTAAAGTTTTGATAACGAGATAAAGTCTTGGTAACAAGACAGTGATTTTTGTAATGAGTTAACGGTATGAGATAACGAGATTGGAATGATATGAATTTGGAATGGAATTTTGGGATGAAAATGAGGATTTGCGTGAGTTAAGGCGAACACTTGTACAATAAGATAATTTTGTACGAGTATTGATATAGTGAGTATATATATTAGGTCGTTGTCGGGTACATTGTGCGCTTGCGTAGAGATTTATTGTGTCCTGCTTTATTTGAGATTGTGTGGTTGCTTTGATTGCTGATTGAGGTGAGTTCTCGTAGCCCCACTTTTTACTGGTTTTTCCGTTGGGGGAAAATGATACTCAAATGTGTTTTGAAATGTTTTGAATTGATCTGTGCGAAATATGGTTTTGTTTTTGGGACAAGATATGTGCTTATGACTGCTATGTGAATATTATGTGTTGTATGATTGTTTGGAGCGGATGGGTACGCCTACCTAGTATTTGTATGATTGTTTGGAACGGAGGGTACGCCTACCCAGGTTTATGTGTGGTCCAGCCCTAATTTTAGTGCTCCAGCTGGTAGGCCCTTTAGGTGCGTAAATGACATATGGTTATTGATTAGCGGTGATGCTAAGGTTGTTTGCATATATTCAATGTCACTATTGTCTACTATTGATATATTGGCACAACTTTTGGGTTTAAGGTCAAACCTACGAGCTCATCAATATTATAGTTGACGTTTTCGAGTATTATTTTCAGGTGTGTCAAATCAAATGTATGTGATTGGTATTGGAAGATAAAAGATGTAACCCAAGGGGACTGGGTAGAGATGGACGTGGTTTTGACTTATGTTAAGATTTTAACTTGTAAAGTAGTTTTATGAATGTAAATTATAAAGTGTATGATCTTGTATCTTGTACGATGAATGGTATCGTCCCATCCCGTGTTTCCGCCATTGACGGGGTGTGACATCAGAAGCGGGTTGGAAAATTAAATGCAAACCGACCCGAATCCGGAGCTTTGACATTAAATGCTGGCCCGAACCCTACCCGATCCTTCCACATAATCACTCACTAACCCCTCCCTCTTTAGCCTTCCACGTGTCCCTTTTTTCCACGTATCCTTCCTCCACAAATTCACTCACACAAAACAAATCCCCTGATACAGTGTACACCGCCCCATTCACACACACAAATCCATCGCCCCACCACACACTCACCAATTCACCAGAATATAGGCGGCGGTGATGAGGTGTGTTTGGGTTTTTTGGTGAGCCTTACGCCGTTGTGAAAATATATATGTGTTTGTTGATGTGGATATTCAACACTCACAAATCCAATCGTAAGCCAAACCGAAAAAACACACGCAATAGTCAAGGGATGATCAAAGGTATACATATTGTTGTAATCTTACTCGAGTTTTATTAGCTAAAACTATTTAGTTGCATACTGTTAAGATAGTTTTTTTTTGCAGGAACTAATAAGCAAAGATGAAGATAAAGAGGAGAAGAACCTTGAGATTAATTGCGAGAAGGCCACAGGTATTAAAAAATTTATGTGATTTTTATGTTATTTGAATTTATTTGTTTTGTATGCTTTTTTCATATTGTTGTGTTGTAGTAGAAGCAATAAGTTAATAATTTTGATTATACTTATAGATGATGATTTTTTGCAATAAAAGTTACAGATATGAATGCCTCTTGTCTACTGTGTTAGCTAAGTATGGTTTCTATTTGCATTTAGATCTTCGAAGTCTTAGATATGTAATGTGCTGGCTATATGTAAACATTGTTTTTGTAAGGGGTATTGGGTGCTAAATAGCAACAAGTATGTAACAGGGTGTGATGGTACAACTTGAATGCTTATGATTTGATACAATTACGCCTTCATTTTTGCCCAGGTTGTTGTTTATCGCTTTTGTTGGTTTCATTTGATATATAGTTTTTTAAGTGCTTTTAGGTTCGTGTTTTGAGTGTAGCAATGTAAAGGGTATATGTTTTTTTGCAAATTTAGGTTTTTATGGGTTTAAGTGATTAAATCTGATGTCGGTGACCATTTTATTGCTTTTGTTTGTTTAATGTTATGTTGATGAAGTTGGAAGGTTTATATTGATGAAGTAGGAAATGTTTATTGAAAACTATGTGTTCAGTTTTAGTTCGTGTTGTGTCTTTATAGTGTAAGGATTTCAATAAACTAAATGATGATTTGTATCGACTAACTTTATGTAGCAATCGTATAGGAAAGACACCTGAGGAGAAAGATGCGACGGAAAAGCAGACCGGGGTTGTTCATGCTTACGCATTTACCCTTTGTTTAGGTCTCGTTTCAACTTGGTTATATTTTTTTGGTGAAAAAGGTGAACTTATATTAATATTTCAATAGGTTGCACCACCGCCTACACTCGAAGCTGAACCAAAGGAAGAAGCTGCACCAGTTAAACCCACAAGAGAAGCAAAGGTAAATGGTTCGTATGTATCACAACATATGTTATTTAATGGGTGTTTGGGAAATTATTTTAAGAGTTATTATCTGATTATCGGTTAGCTTTTGCATGTGGGTATAAAAGAACTGATTATCAACACCACATGAATTGTCTCCAGCTTATAATACAATTGGTGCTTGAATAGAATTGCTTATTGTACATCCTCTGTAATAAATGGAAGCATTCCTGTAATATTCTGCTATATATAAAAAAACATACATTAACTATGGTTTATATAATTTTGAAGGAATGAGGATACATATGCTGGAGAATATTTTGCAGACAAGATGCATGGTTTTGGGGTGTATACTTTTGCTAATGGTCATAGATACGAGGGATCGTGGCATGAAGGAAGAAGGCAATGGCTTGGAATGTACACTTTTAGAAATGGCGAGACCCAATCTGGGCACCGACAGAATGGTGTTCTTGATGTTCCAAGCTCACAAAGCGCCATGTATCCTGTGCCACCCGTTGCTGTTTATCATTCCAAAGTTCTTAATGTAATTCAGGTTATTTTCTCTGCCATATATTTAGGAACCATAAAATGAAAATATCCAATGATAAAGAACAGATTAGTTGTTATGAGATATAAAAAAGGAAGGTTAAGACATTAGTTGTAGTGATTAATAACGAGATCTGTCTTGGTGTATCAGGAAGCGCGAAGAGCTGCTGATAAAGCATATGATGTAGCCAAAGTTGATGACAGACTTAACAGGGCGGTAAAGTGCCAATAGAGCTGCCAATGCCGCTAGAGTAGCTGCCATAATGGCAGTACAGATCAGATGCATCACAGGACTAACAATGACGGGCTTCCAATACCAGTGGTGCAAAACTTCCATCGTCTGTCAACGCAACCACCGGTATGATGACTTTAATCGGGGCCTAAGTTTTGTTTTGTTCTCTTTGTTTAGTTTTCACGTATAGGAAGTCACGATCATTTTTCTTAGCGGTCGATGTAGGATGTACAATAAATAGAATAAATTGGCTGCACTTTACTAACTTTGTTTAGCAGCCCTTATATGTATGTTAGTGCGACTCCAACATGTAACAACGTAGCCTATACTTTTTCATTACAAAGATTTAGTGAAGAAAAAATATGTTACATTGTGTTTGGGATTGCTTCTATTTTATGTGGCGTATTAGTAGAGAACCTTAGGAACTACCGAGTAGGGAGTGTTTGTTTAAGCTTAATTATTTTGATTAAGCTTATGTTTAATATGTGGTTTGTGTTTTGTGATGAATACACTTATAAAAGGTTATGTTCAGTGTTTCGATTAACTTATGGTAAAAAAAGGGAAAAGAAAGCTTAGACTTACTTAAGCCTAAAATCATGAGGTTACAAGCTTATCTAAACACCTCAGTCCTTGAGAATATGAGAGTGAGTTTAATAGTTGCATAAAAAAAATCACATGAACTTTCGAGTTAATAGTATCTGATCAACACGCTTTTCAAGGTGTGAGGTGCAACCAAGTGGCTACTGGCAGATCATCTGTTGGTCTCTATGTACAAGGAGGCACTAAAGTTAAATACTGGCGCCATACAAGCGGCTGAAGTGCGAGCCATGGTCAGGCAAACATTGTGCCAAGCGGTGTTGCTGTAGCAGAAATCTTGGTCGGGTAATGGCCCCCAACTAAAGTGTTAAGTGGTGTTTGGGTAAAAGATTATACTTGGCGTATATTAGCTTCTGATCAAAATGCATGGACCTGTGTTAGTGTTTTAATACATACTTGATTATTTTTTTATGCATGTGTATGACTTGCTATGTAAATGTGAAATGATTAATTATTTAGAAAAAGGTAGAAACTTTATCCAGGAAGATTTGTTTTAGTATCAGTTTTGTTCGGAGTTATCTGATAAACAAGCGATACTTGATTTCGACTTTTGTGTTGCTTCTGAGAGACAAGATGATGCTTGATTTCTCTTTTAATTCATTCTCACTACAACGACTTTCTTAATTGGAAGTAAGTGTCCTCATTTGCAAGTTTCTAAATCCTCATATCACTGAAACTTGATGGTTAATAGTCACACATATGTGTTTGTAGGTTTGAGGTTGTAAAAGGCTTTTACAGGGGTTTCACGGCGAACCTTTTGAAAAAACTTCCAGCAGCTCCGATAACCTTCATAGGTTATGTTTGTAGAAACTCAAAATGATTAATTTTTTTTCATGTGTCGTTGGCACTCTTTGTAAACAGCTTTCTACACAAATTTCCAGCAACAAAACAGTCCCTTTCAAAACAATGTTTTGCATACATTTTCAGAAACTAACACCAAAATTTCTGCAAAAAAAAATTCAGCAACCAAATATCCCTTTAAAGTAATTTTTTCTACACAAAAATTCAGCAACTAAACAACGTTTAAAAAACCACTTTTGTACAAACATTTTGGCAACCAAATAGCCCTTTAACATCACTTTACTGCACACAATTTCAGCAACCAAAACACCCAATATCGTTGCATAAAAATTAAGCACCAAAATGCCAAACAAGCCTTTAAAGACACTTTTCAGTACACAAATTTAACAAACAAACAGCTTCTTAAAGTTACTTTTCAGCAAAAAAAATTCAGCAAGCAAACAACCCCTAAAGTCACTTTTCAGCACATAAATCTCAGTAGCCAAACAGGCCTTTATAGTCACTTTTCAGCACACAAATTTCAGCAAACAACCAGCCCCTTAAAGTCATTTTCAGCATAAAAAATCAACAAACAAACAGCCATTTGAAGTCATTTTTTAGCATAAAATATTATTCAAACATTCCTTTTTTCTTTTATTTGTTTGTGCAGCCTGATACAAGATGTTATTGATTTTTGCAGACCATAGTCATTTTGAGTGATCAATGTCGGTCTCAGTGTATCAATCATGGATGCTATTGTGCACCGGATCCTGAACAAGACTTTGGACAAGGGTATAATGGGAAAGATGTGGTGTTTGAGAACTTGAGACAACTTTGTGTTCATAGAGTTGATAACGAGACTAAGAAGTCTTGGGTGTGGTGGGATTATGTTACTGATTTTTATGTTTGGTGTTCCATGAAGAGAAAAATATATAGCAAAGAATGTGCTGAAGGTGTCATGAACTCACTTGGTAACTATAAAGTATTCATATATATGGTCCCTTATAAAATAATCGAGCTAAATTATTTTGTCAAATGCTTTATCAGGACTGTCTATTGAAAAGATACAAAAATGCATGGGCGACCCTGAAGCCGATGTTGACAATGAAGTACTAAAAGATGAACAAGATTCCCAGGTTAGGTTTCTGTTTCAAGTCACAAAAATGATATTTTTGAAAATGTTGGATAGAACTACTAAGTGTTGGTTTGATTTTGTTTATAATCAGGTTGGAAAAGGATCGCGTGCTAATGTAACTATATTGCCGACGTTAATCATTAATGATGTCGAGTACCGAGGTAGTCCTTGAAACAATGATCTTGCTTAAGTATATATGTATTATACACTTTTATATTTTTAGGTAGTATTTAGAAACTCATATAATTTAAACAGTACACACTTTGTTGATAAGCTTTGCTTTAGGAAAACAACAGATAACAAACTCCAGAATGGGTCAAAACAGTCTTTAAGCAGTTATGTATTATATATTTTGTCATCGACAGCAAGATAACATTTGTACATCAAAACCTTAGGTTTTATACTGACTTAAATAAGAAAATTTATATCAATATGTTTTCAAAGGACGCACCGAAAGAGTGTGGGATATCAACATATTATGAAAACTGTGGGTCTCAATGAAAAAGATCAGCATAAATGTTGTTCTGAACTGTCACTATGTATATTCTTAAATCGACAGACTTAAGAAACAATATTTACTTAATACAACGATTTTCCACACTAAAACTTTAATAGGTCACTCCGTTAGCATTTAACACAACACCATAAATTATACCATTAATAACAACCAACTAATGAAATTACACTTTCGTGGTCTATGGATTTGTTTGTGCACATACAATCTCTTTTATAACTAATGGTTAGTTGTTTGCATTAGGTTGTAGAGATAGGGCGTAGAACCCGTTCACAAGTGTACGGATAAAAATTACCACCTCTAGGATTTTGGAAGGGGTAAAGTTTAAAGTTTTTCGTTGTTTGCACATGCTAAAAAAGAATTTCCAAAAAATATTGGATCTTCAACTATTCTAATTCAATATATTACTATATGATAACTCAAAATGAAATGTGTTCAAATGAGTTAAGCCCTAATGTGATTAGTTTTTGGCAATTTAAGCTTAACAGTATTATGATTAGTTTTAGGTAATTTGTTCTTTATGTCCTGAAAACTAGTATGTATTAACAAGTGATAACATTTATGTTGAATGAAACATGAGTAAGTTGTCAACACATGGTCATAAGAGAAACTGAAATCGGAAGCTAAGAAGTGTTTGGCACAAATTTAAAAGTTTTAGAATGGGATGAAAGAGTTTGGAACAAAAATATATTCAAAAAGGCAGTAACACTGAACTCTATGAACTTTATTAGGATCGTTATGATTCTCACCAAATTTTTTATCCGAACATGTGAATATAGGAGCATCTATTGAAGATTACAACATATCATCGTTCGTGGATGGCATCAAAGCGTTACAAGCATGCTTCTTGAGAAGGTTAGTTTATTGGTATGAAATAAACTCACCTCTATATGTAGGTAATGATGTTTTTTGTCGCAGTTTGCTACTGTTGCTTCACATTGCAACTTATCATGTTCAATAGTGTTTTTAAATATGTAAATATGTAAATAGTAATTGCGTATGT
>BQNB010191758.1:0-11672 GCA_026074375.1 Tanacetum coccineum
TCTTACAGAGGATCATGCCCTTTGGCGAACTGTTATTAAAGAATTTTATGGGGATTATGGTGGTTTCAATTCGTCTAGTTCTTTTCTCGGGAGTAGTAGCGTTTAGGTCGATATCATCAAAGCAACCAAGAATATTGAAGTTGTGGACTTGAACTTCAAGAATTCTTTTGTTCGTAAAGTCGCGGACGGGGCAAACACTTCCTTTTGGCTTGATCCGTGGTGTGGTGATGGGTCGAGGCTTAAAGATAAATTCCCTAGACTTTATGCTCTCGACTCTTTCAAAGAGTGTAAGCTTAAGGATAGAGGTTTTACTGTTAATGAATCTTGGGTTGGAACCTCGTCGTGGCGTATCTCCCCTAGGGGGCGTGCCCTTGATAATTTGAACTCCTTGACCTCCACTCTTAACTCAGTTTTATTCTCTTCAAGCGGCTGAGACAAATGGGTCTGGACTTATGATGCTTTCGGTTTCTTTAAAGTTAAAACCTTGTCCAAAGTTATTGAAAATTCTCTTCTTGGTGTTCATAGTTTGGGGCTCCATCATAAGTGGAACTCTTGGATCCCTAGGAAAGTAAATGTGTTGGTTTGGAAAGCTTCTCTTGATAGACTTGCTACGCGTCTCAACCTTACAACTCGTGGTGTTGATATTCCATCCCCTGCGTGTCCTTTCTATGAATCAGATTTTGAAGACATTGGTCATGTTCTGGTTAAATGTCCTAAAGTGAGTGTGGTATGGAGAAAAGTTTGGAGTTGGTGAAATCTCCCTCCCTCGACCTCTTTTCCTTCATTCTCTATTATTGAAGTGGCTAAAGGGAACCTCCCCGGTCGTGGTTGTCCGAGTATTGAAAAAGTTATGAGTGTGGTTTTTCAAATCTCTCTTTGAGCCATTTGGAGTTGGAGAAACCGTATTATTCATGCTACGGGGGCTGACATTGAATCTACCAAGAATGAGGATATTTTTCCGCGTATTCAACAAATGGCTAAATTATGGATATCTGCTAGTATACCATCGAAGATGAAGACGGATTGGGTTTGCTGGATTGCCAGGCCTTGGGAGTTATTCTCCTAATTGTATTTGTGTTATTGTTCTCTTTTCTATTTGGTTTGTGGGGATTTTCCCATTTTGGCTCCCTTGAAAAGTTTTTGGTTTTTGAGGTCCCTGTTTTTTGGGTTTCTCTGTGTATAAATTTCCTTGCTTTTAAAAAAAATTATATACCCACACCTCAAACATGCGTTGGACTTTTTTCCCCCTCTATAAAAGTAATCCACCGTAAAGACTTTCTTAACGCCCGAAAATATAATCACATAGGTAATCACCGCCGCAACGCGCGAACACCCAGCTAGTGTAAGTAAAAGAAGCTTGATGTTTTTTAAGATAAACTCCTTGTTTGGACGTTCGGAGGTGAAGGTAATATCATTATGAAATGACTAATGTAACACCCCCAAAAATCACAACGCAGCGGAATACCACATGGGGTGCTACTTCATAATACACAACGCTAGATACAAGAGAACGACCTCTAAATGTGTCGTTTGTAAAACAATCTCGTTGATTTTCTGAAATCAAAATAATAGTTGTCCCATAATTGCATCACCATGAAAAACTTGAATGTAAAGACTCCAATGCACATCAAATAATCCAAGCATCTAATTCACCTGAGAAAAACATGCTTAAAAGTGTCAACATTAAAGTTGGTGAGTTCATAGGTTAGTTTAAATATGAATGTAAGTTTCAAATGAATGTATTTGTCCACTGTGTCATCACAGTACCATGTAAAAATCCCAAAGATTTATAAAGAATGCACGACACATTTTATGTCACCAAAAGTACCAATCTTATCCCAAAGATTTATAAAGAATGCATGACCAATTTAATGTCACCAAAATATTTCAAGTATGTATTGCCACTTTATTCAAGGCAACGTAAATATCCATGTGAGTATAAAACAATGTTTACGATTACTCTAAGCTCATGAAACTGATGCACAAATATAACAGTAAGAATTCATATGTATTTGTTGGGGGCCTTGTAGTCCCAATGTGATCCGACATGTTATAATGTTCGTTTACCTAGTGATAGCTAATCACCCGAACGGGGATTGTCAATCCCGAATAGATCTATTTTATATCATTCGCGTGGACATCACATTATAACGTTCGTTACCGGCGATAACTAATCACCCGAACAGGGATCCACACCCGAATAGATCTATTTCATAACATTCGCGCTCACCCTCCAAGTGATTTACAGTTCATGACGCTGTGACGTAGACTTGTATGTACCCATCACAGGTGTCCCCTCCAAGAACACCCGGGCATTTATTTAAAGAATATGTACTCCCGTTACCAGTGTCCCCTCCAAGAACACCCGGGCAGTAACTTGTTGTTATCAGTTCAATCCGCCTAAGCTAATCCGTAATCATTTCGAATGTAAAGTATGTATTTGTGACCAAAAATGAAGTCAAATAATGTATCCCATAGCGAATTATGTAAATGAGTATGCAACCAATTTGTAATCAACCATGTAAATGCATTTGTAAACAAGCATGTTCTCACCCCAAAAATATATGTAAAACCAGTAAGACATGGGGCTATAAACTCACCTTGATCAAAGACCACGATCAAATAATCCAAATAAATCACAACCGAATCTGCAACGATCTCGGCCACGACCTATAATTATGTCGCTATATTATAATACACATATTAAATACGATCAACGACGCGTACATCGTGACGACGAAACCATACATATTTTTATATGCATACCTACATACATACGTGTGATGAGAAATCCACTTGCGCGTCTTTAAACCTTAACCCATAGTATATTATATGAATATATACTATTTTCCGTCTTCGAATATTTACCGAAAGTTACTATTTTTAGACCTTCCGTTTTTAGAACCGAATATTGGTCTTAAATATAATTAATTGAAATAATAGATCAACCGACCTTTAGTTTTGACCCGCTATGTCTTAATTTTAAAACTAACAATCCTCGCGGCAAAGTAAAACGTCATTACGAACAACTTTCGTGTTTCGCCGGAAGGCTGAAACGGACTCGAAAGTGCTCAAATCCTTTAATTAATAAACCTGTCAGATTTAATATATATTAAAAATAACCTATTTTTCTACTAAAGTGTATATTCCGATTTCACTCCAGTTTCTTCGTTATTGGGAGTTAAAAGTCCCGTTTTATATCAAAACGTCCGTCAAAATATAATTTGTTATATTTTGTAAACCAAAGTCTGACTTTTCAAAGTCTCGAATCCTGAATCTCATGTTCCATTTTCTGTTCACAATTATCCGTTATAAAAACGCGTCAAAGTCCATTTTTAGCTCAAAACTCATCTAAAATACATTTAATATTGCTTATACATTAATATCAATTCCGTTTTAATATTAATAACATATTATACTTAGACGTCGCAAGTTTCATTAGATTTTCATCACATAGAACCAATTGATAATATAACGAAATAATCGAAATAATTATGGTGCAAAACAAAACGCACCCTTTTTGTGTCTGATTATCAAACCAAACGAACCCCTTTTCCGTGTTACAAAACCAAACGCACTCCAAGACGCACCCTCGTCTTTTTCTAAATAAAACCCACAACCCGACGCACCCCTTGTCGGTTGTTTAACCCCCCCCACGAAAACCAAAACCCGTAAATACCCTTGAGCGCCGGGGGGGTGACCACCCCGGCTTGCACCGGGACTGTCCCGCAGCCAACCCGACACACCCATTCGGTGTTAACACGAACCAATCAAAACAACCCTTTTGATTTCGACAGCTAACCCGGCAGTCCCCGGCTGTCCCCGCAGCCAACCCGACCCAAACCAAACAAAACCAAACCACCTTTTTTGGTGGGTGGATATCACAGCCAAACACACCCTAAGCGGTGGCGGCGGTGGTAAACCAAACGCACCCTTGTGGGTCGTTGGCACCCAAACGCAGCCCCGCTGCTGACCCGGATCCAAACGCACCCTTATTGTTAATAACCAAACCCACCCGCACCCTTTTCTTTATAATCCAAACCAACGCATCCTGGTTGGTTTTTCTGTCTAGCCAAACACACCCTAATCGGTGCCGAAACAAACCAAACGCAGCCTCTTGCTGCTGACCCGCGAACCATACGCACCCTCGAGGTGCGAGACTACCAAACGCAACCTTCACTACCAAACAAAACGCAATACCTTTTAATTGTTTAGCGTGCGCCAACCAAAACGCAACCCTGGTACCGATTGAAGGAGAGCGGGCGGGGCGTGACGCGAAGGGGCCGCGACCCTTACTATGGTGCTTATCAAAACACTAACGCAACCCTAAGGTGGGCGCTTGGAAGGGGCGAGTGGAGAGAGCGCGGGTGGGAGGCGGCACCCTTGTGGGGGCCAAAGCGGTGTCTGTGATGATGATGGTGGTGGTATAATGATGATGATGGTGGTATAATGATCATGGTGTGATGATGATGGTGGTGTTGATGTCGCGATGGTGGTGGCGGTAGGAGACGATGGGGATGGCGCGTGGGGCGCGTGGTTCAACGAATCGGGTAGATCGAGCTTTGGGGATGGTTTTCAAAAACTCGTCGGAAAAGTTTTTCGGCGGCGCGACGGTGGTGGCCGGAGGTTGGCCGGTAGCTGCCGGATATGAGGGAGAGAGAAGTGGGAGGGTGAAGTATATATGTGTGTGTATATTTTTTTGGAAATGAAATAAAAATATATAAAACTTTTATTTATATATAAAAGTTTAAAATGAAATTAGAAAGTATATAATAGTTTAGGGTTTATTGTGTAACTTTTTAATATAGTTTTTATAACTATCGGTTCGGGACTCGTTTGAACTAGTTAACGGTTGATTCGAGTCACGAAACTCGCGCCATTGTTTTTCAAATCATTTTTCCGATAAAAACGAGTATTTATTTGATAATATTTCATAAATATTTTTATAACATTTATAAAAATGTTCGTTATTTATTTGGTGAACCGGTTACGTCTCGTCCGAGAGTAAAACTAGAAATAAATTTAACTCGTATTTGCGTTATCAACCAACGTTTTCGAATAAAATGATGACTAATTTATTAAATATTTTTATTTAATAAAAAGTGTTAATTAAATATAATTTAATTATTTTCTTGTTTCTAAATCTTGCGAGGGCATTTTAGTCACTTTTTAACTGTTTCCAGGTCTTGGGTAAAACTGAAACGTTGTCTGGAATATCATTTCACATCAAATTGCTTTAGAGTCCGAGTCGTGAATAAGTGATTTAGATGATCGTTCTTATAAATCAAGCCAGACCCGAAAAGTCAAATGGTAAGATAGTTATTAAAAATTTTGAAAATTTCCGGATGTTACACATAGGTTTAGTTTAAACGCAAGAAGTTGGACCAAACGCATGTCATAATTATAACCTACAATTTTACATAAAAAGGCATTTACGTTACACTAAGCTCATGGCACCGAAGCTCAATTTGCATGTAGCTTTTAAGAATGCTATGAAAGGCTTGCCCTACAGGTATCTGACCAAGATAACTAAAACAAAATCCGACATGTTATACGTCTGTTAGTTCGGCATCTCTTAAACTAGTAAGCACTACTTACCTGGACGGGGATAATCAGTCCTCATAGATCTATTTATAACACTCACCCTTTCTTAACCAGCCAGTCGGTTAAGAAATTAACGACTCATGATAATTTGGGTAATAGTAGTAGTCTAAACGCAAAACTTAGGCAACACGTAAACAGGAAAAATCTCACGTAGAGTACTTGTGTATATTTTATTTGAAAGCAACAATGTTCTCACCCCAAAGTTATGAAACGTAAGTAAAATTAGTTAGAAAAGTGGGGCTATGAACTCACCATATGCAAATGGTCAGAAAGTAATTCATCAAAGTGTATAACGATATCGAACAACTCTAACCGCGACCTAATTAAAAGACGCACTTTAGAAACGAGCAATAAATACGAAATGTCAGATAAGACGCTTATAGAAGAAATAGACACCCATAAGTGTTTGCGCTTTAGTTTATATAGTAAAAACGTGTCATCATGAAAGTATAAGGTTTATGGTTACGTTACGCCATGTTTTACGAAAAGTTTCTATTTTCGGAAAGTTACTATTTTAGGAAAGTTCTAAGTTTCGAGAGTTAATACCGTCCCCTAATATTTGATAAGTCCATGATCCTAAAACGCACTAGTGATAACTAACGCCTACATTTTAAGTCCGTCTCGCTAATAAATACCAAAACTTTCTATTTTTAGAAGTTTTCCCTTTTTAGAAATCCTGATAATATATTTGTGACGTTTCTAAAGTTTTCACTTTATATACAAGTGTCTACATACGTTTCGCCAATGTTTTAAAAGCTCAAATCAACTCGAAAGTGTCTGAAAACTCATTTTATAATTCCAATCAACAACATTATTAGTTATTTTTCTGAAAAGTGTTCCAAAATTCATTTCGCTATAACTTGGCTGTTTTAAAACCGCTTTTAGTGTTCGGTATATGAAAATCTATCTACTCGAAACAAGCTCTCTAAAAACTACTTTCTTGACTAATGAAAACATTTTTAAGTCGCCCAAAATCTCAAAACAAAATCGGATCAACAACCATATTTTTTGCAAACGCTCCTAAAAATTCATCCAAACTTCACAATAGTGCCTATTCTTACCTATCCCGTTCACTACTAATCCAACCAACAAAATCCACTATTAATCTATTCTAATCCCATCATCATCTTTGTTGCAACACAGAAGCCCACTCATCCTTTCCATAGTCAAAGTGTTAATATCAAGAACACATGAAAACTTCATTAGTTTATAAACCCACTAGTTTCTTTTTGAAAAACAACACAAACACTAAGGATATATATTTATAAACTTGATCAAGATCATAAGAAAGAAAGAAATTAGAGAAAGATCAAGAACACACTTACAAGGTGTGAAGAATCAAGAAAGAAACACAAGATCTAGCTTAGGAACCTTAGATCTTAAAACCCATTAACAAATCTTGTAAAACCCACTTGATAAACCAAAACCCTAACTTATGAAATCTTGAGTAACCCTTGAAATCAAAGAAATCCTTCTTGGAAACACGTTAGATATGAATGAAAATGATCTTGGTATGGTTATATCTTACTAGAAATCAAAGATATGGAAGTTTTTGTGTGTGTTTTGGGCCGTGAGCTCCAAGAGAGGGAGAAGGGAAATAATTTTTATTGGTGGCTTGTGGAATGAATGTGTAACCCTAAGTTGTGAAATAACATGGTATTTATAAGACAAAAGGTAGGGTTTAGGACTTGGTGTTAAGTGTCTAGGTGACCAACACACAGCAAAGGTGTGTGTGGTCGTGGGTTCGGATGTAACAAAGCCAAGGGGGGGGGGAGGGGGGGGTTTAAGACTTGATTACTAGCTAATCTTAATTAACTAAAAGCCTCATTTTTAAGATAGTGGAGTTGTGGTCCTCCACGGGTGCATGAGGATTGTGACAACCGTTGCTTGAGCAGGTTGGTCAAACCGTAGTGTTGACCTTAATATCTGTTCTATATGTACGGGTTATGTGTTGTATGTGTTTATACGTGTTTATATGTGTTTGTGTGGGATATGTGAGATTGCATAATCAATCCATTGAGCGTGACCGTCTCAATGTTTGCCCATAATTGCATCACAATTGAAAGCTTGAAATTAACACAAACGAGATTTGATCACTATATGTATGAGTAGAAATCCATAATGAAATCTTGTCAGTTAGACTCCTATGCCATCCTCAAATAATTCAAGCATAAACACCTGAGAAAAACATAGCTTAAAAATGTCCAACAGAAAGTTGGTGGAGTTTCATAGGTTATTTAAATATGAATGTAAAATTCAAATGAATGATTATTTGTCCACTGATGTCATTCACATACCATGGAAAAATCCCAAAGATTATAAAGAATAGCACGACACATTTTATGTCACCAGAAGTACCAATCTAACCCAACGAATTATAAAGAATGCATGACCAATGTTAATGTCACCAAAATGTATTCAAATAGGATTGCCACTTTATTCAAGGTACAGTAAACAATCCATGTGAGTATAATCAATGATTTACAATTACTCCTAATTTCATGAATAGCCGATGCACTAATATAAACATGTAAGAGTTCATATGTAAGTTTTGTGGGCCCCTGTAGGCCCAACCAATCGTAATCCACATGTATGACGTTCGTTTGCCAGTGATAGCAATCACTGACCGAGACGGGATTGTCAATCATCCCGAATAGATCTTTTTATTAACATTCGCGTAGACAACATATTATAACGTTCGTTTGCCTAGTCATAGCTAATCACCCAAACGGGGATCACACCCGAATAGATCTATTTCATAACATTCGCGCTCACCCTCCAAGTGATTTACAGTTCATAAAGCTGTGACGTAGACTTATATATATATACTGTCACACCCCGCCAAGACGGAAACGCAAGGCATAACGAGAATAGATATCATCACAACACAATGGCATCTATATAGAGAATACTAAAATGCATACAATAAAGTAAAGTATAGACACCAAGTGTCATAACAATACCCATAACTAGGCAAAACATAAAAGGCGTCTTTCATTGATGAAAGGATGTTCTCGTCAATAGGAGACATGCAACCTATATCCATACAATGCTAAACATCCACATATAAACTTCAAGATCATCTTAAGGTCTCTTTCTAGTCACTTCTCACTATCTTAAGAATTCTCATGACTTCACACCTGAAAATGATGCTCAAAAAAAAACAAAGGAAATAGTATTGTTGGGGGATTTTTTGGGCGAACAAAGTCAACACAATGGTTGGTGGAGTCATAGGTTTTAAAGACACACAAATCAAACTTTTAAATCCATTACTGTGATTATCAAAACAATAAGGACAATTATGCAAAATATGACTATCTAACAGCCATCCACATACTGGGTAGGAACGATATACCCCCCGATCCATGTACAACAACTGGTGTAGTATGCAACGTTAACCCCCGGATCTATTTCAACTTAACTAGGTAGGAACTTACCAGCCGAGTCCATATGTCACTTTACGAACCTAAAAGTCTACCCCTGGAACGTTATACTTAGGCCTGGACCAAACAATCATTAGTATTATTTCAACCCTTCATTGTTGAATTGATTAGTAAAGACCAACTCCCAACCAACTAATCACATCACAAACTACTCCAATTGATCACTAAGCCATGGAGCGTATCACAAAACCCACTCCAATTGATCACTAAGCCAGGAATGTATCACACAACCCACGTCCGAAAAATTGATCTACTAAGTCATGGAGCATATCTCATCAACGCCACTCCAATTGAATCACATAACACGTAGGTGATTCACCCAGGACATATCACACATTTCAGTAGTATTAGTCAACCCGTCAGTTGTTTTAAATTGAAGTATAAAGACCCACGAACCCCCAACCCGAACCAAATATCACGAAGCAATAACGCGTGCAATAATCACAGCAATTAAAACAGTTTAACACATAGCATCATTTTCACCCCAATAAAACACAAGAAAAAGGGGCTATGAAACTCACCTGAAGCTTAGCTTCCAAAAAGATCCAATCAAAATCTCACAAAATATCACAACCAAATCTAAACAAATAAACACATTATTACTACCTAATCAATTAGGCATTCAACCAATATGATGTAACTTCAACTAGATGATAAAACATCCTAGCTTAATATAGCAGAGTCCTATAACATAAAACCATTTACCCATTCTTACATATTTCATTTAGAACTTAAATGCTACAACTTTAAACTTTCTGGTTTTAAGCAGAATTTTACTCTCACTTGCGTGCCCTAAACGCACTACTTAAACACTCCCATAATTCAAACCAAAATTCACCATGCTACATATATGTCCTATGAACCTCTCATAGCTCTCCCAAAGTCACTACCATTTAATAAATACCCCTTAGAAATTCATTAATCCAAAGTGTTTAAAATTCGTCCAGAATCTGACCTTCTAAAAGTATGGCATTAATTACCCAACTTAGACCCCACTATGACCTTACAAAATTCAGGTCACACACAATATATGAACTAACTTCCTCGTGACTTAGAGCCTCTAACTCAGTGTCTAAGTATTTTTAGAAAAAATCAAAACCAAAACTGAAATTCTTTACTGTTTTACACACTGATTTTGTAATGACCAATTTGACCTCTCCGCGACCATAAAAACTTATGAGGCCAACTTTTATAGAAATTAGACTCTCTGAGGTTATCTCCAGTATGTTGTAAATTATTTATTTGATCTTTTATGACCGAGTTATGCTCGTTACAAAACTGCCTAACTTTCTGCAGTGAATTTTATAACTAGTTCGGGTGATCTAAGCCCTAACGCATGATCATATTGCTAATTTAATTAATCTAATGATTAAACTAACATTATTATATCATAAAATTTCTAGATATTACAAACCCTAATTTATAAAACTTAATTTAAACCCTAATCCATCATAACTAAGTTACTAGAATTAAAAACAAAATATAATTAAAAGATCGAGTTCGTACCTTAAGATTTAACCAAAAAAAATTTCGTTTCTTTCTTTCTTCTTCTTTGGCCGGTCGAACTAGGTATGGGGAGGGTTAGGGATTCTAGGTTTAGTATATATAGGCATCTAGGTAGAATTATAGTTTAAGTCTAATTAGGTTTTAGATTAGGATTATGATTTTTTTTTCTTTTCTTCTTTTCCCTAAACTCGGCCGAAAATAATTAAATATATATATATATTTTTTTATATTTACAATTAAAACCTTAAGTTTTTATAAAAACCTTAATTAATTTGACTATACCTTTTTGCATAAACGCAGTTTACTACCTTTCTAAAAATAACTTTTCATTTCCAACCTAACTTTCTAAAAATAGAAATTTTCCATTTTCTTAATCTAACACTTAAACGCTAAACCTATCTTAGATAACTAACACAAAATACGTATACGTATATATTTACTTACACAATTAACTTACAAACGCTCAATTATCATAAATCATTTCCTTGCCATTAAAAATGAACGAAATGAACTCAACAAATTTCACATCATTCTAATCTCATTGAGATGATCACACTCAATAGATTGATTACCAATACCTCATAAACACATAAAAACACATATAAACACATAGAATCACATAAACCATACTTTGCAACAGACACATAAGTCAACACTAACGGTTTGACTTACCTGCTCAAGTCATGGTTGTCACAGTACCCTTTGTACGCATCCAAGAAACATTTGAGCTTAAAACCTTCCAGAGATTCTATCTTATGGTCTATATCCGGTAATGGGTAGCTGTCCTTGGGACAAGCTTTGTTTAAACTCGTAAAATCGATGCACATTCGCCATGTTCCGTCTGACTTTTTTACCATCACGGGGTTGGAGACCCACTTCGGGAAGAAAACTGCTTTGAGGATTCTTGCTTCGACCAGCTTGGATACTTCCGCTGTAATCGCCTCACTTCGTTCTCTGGCTATGATTCGCTTTTTCTGCCAAACAGGGAATGTTCTTGGATGAATGTTAAGCTTATGTTCTGCAAGTTCCCGTGGAATGCCAGTCATATCTGCGGGCTTCCATGCAAAGATATCTTTGTTAAGACGTAGAAACTCACAGAGCTTTTCTTTAAGCATTTTA
>BQNB010191761.1:0-11671 GCA_026074375.1 Tanacetum coccineum
GCTCACCTGGGGCTTCCCCTAATCCCAAACGTTTTTGTTTTTTATTTTTTTATAACTTTTTAGAAGACTTAAAAATAAGCACTTTAAATAAAAACACTTTTTTATAAACCAAAAATAAGCACGGAAATAAGCTGAAAAGTTGACAGAATAAGCCTTTTTTACACTAAGTCTAAAATGGCTAACTGTTAAGCACTTTATGCACTAATAAGCAAATGAAAACTCAAAATAAGCTAAGACAGAACCTTAACTACACCTAATAAGCAATTTTGAACAAAAATAAGCAACTAAGATAAGCTAAAAGGACAAATAAATCAAAAAGCTATAAAACTTAAGATTTTTAAACTAAAATGCAAATAAGCTCTACACTAAAGAAAATAAGCTAAAAGGGACTTAAACTAACCTAATAAGCTATACTAAACCTAAATTAAGCAAATGCAATAAGCAAATAAGCCTAAATAAGCAAAAGAGCTTTTTGACCAAACTGTTAAGCAAACAGCCAAAAGGGGACTTTTCTAGCTTAAAAATAAGCTAGCAAATAGATCATTATGGCTTAGTGGCTTGTACCACTAAAAACTTGGCCAAAAAGCTAAAATAAGCAATAAAGAAAAAGCAGTTTGAAATTCAAATAAGCACTTAAAAAGCTTAATGAAAAAGCTATCTCACACAGATTCAACACTTAAAAAAATTGCAATCTTAACAAAATACCACTTTTGAGCTTAAAAATAAGTACTTAAACAGATCCTTATGATCTTAAAACCTATAAACAGATTGATATTTGACCTCAAAGAACAAGAATCAACATTCAAAAACCATTTTGAAATTCACAATAAGCCATAAAAAGCAAATGAAAAAGCAATTTCTTCTATTTTCAACACTTAGCAAAATTTTGACAGACTTGGCAAAATGCAAAACTAACAATGCAGGCCTATTTGTCTATATTTCTACTCACTTTTAACACTCTAATGAACATAAAAACATAACAAACTTACAAGATGCAGCGAATTAAGCCAATAAGCTTATTAAATAAGCTTAACTAACACAGACTCAAACCATACCTTCTTAAAACCTTAATTTTGAGTTTTAACACTTAAAAGCTTAAACAAACTGAATTTTAAGACTAATCTAAGCTAAACTAAAATGACCCAAAAGACATAACTCATTTTGACCCATTTTGACCTTCAAAAACAGTTAAACCAAACACCCCTTTAAATCCTGATTTTGTACTTTTAACTAGATAGAAGCTATTTAAGACAGTTTATAAGAAAACTCAAACAAATGATCTCTAAACTACAAAGCAAGCATAATAAGCACTAAACATCATAAGCAAACATAAGCAAGCAATGAGCACAAATAAGCAGTTTAATAGTAAATAAGCTAAAAATGGGAAAATGAAAACTTACAAAAACCCTTGCTTAAACTGGGCAAACAAGTGCTCTTAGAGCTATTCTATAAGCTCTAGCTTGTTAAAACAAGCTAGTGGTGTCCATAAGCCCTTCTCTTTTGGCTTATTTTCCATTTGAGCTTTTTGAGTGATTTTTGATAAAATAAGCTTAAACCTTACAAACTATGAAAGAGTTTGTATGACTTAAGTAAACAGATTAAGATTGTTATAAAAAGAGAGCTTTTGTGAGCTTATAAAACAGTTTCAAAACATCAAACACTTTAACTTAAAAACGGGATAAAACATAAAAACTTCAATATTTCATTAAACTTAAAATTAGTACAAGGCTTTTAAGAAAACGATACAATAAGCTAAAAAGACTTAAAATATAAGCTAAAAATTAACTAGGTAAAAAAAACTCTGGTGCCTAAGGGCTTACAATGAGCCTATTTATAACAAGCCAATGAAGGTTCTTGGTCTTGTGCTTTCTTTGTGAGAGCTCCTGCGGGTGTGCTTGTTGTGTGAGTGAGCTCATAAAGCAATCATAGCCGTCCAAAATGAGTAGTCCCAAAGTCTTAAGATCATCACCATTGATTTCTTGTCTTTATTCTTTGCCGAATGAGCTTACAAGGGATTGCCAAGGTGGCAATAAGCCCATGTGAGGTGTGTATAGGTGTTGGTCGATAAAGGGGAGAAGAAAGAGGAATAGTATTTTGGCTGGTAGTGAGGATAAGACACACTCAAGGAGATGTATAGTGTTCGTGCAATTTTTTAAAGTTTGGAAAATGGCAAGTTTGTTCCCTGAGTGTGTTGTGTTTAATTACAACTACAGTCCTTGTACTTTTCATCTTTGGTCCTTGAGGTTTTATAAATGTTTGCACCGTTAGTCCTTAAAAGACTAACGGTGTTAAACTTAAAAAGGGTTTATTAGGGTTAACGGGAGTATATAAGGGGAGGTTGATGGGTTTGGGCTAGTGTATTGGCCGGGTATTATAAAAGAAATGGACTGGGTCTTTTTGTGTTTTATAAGGTTTGTAAATATATAAGTGGGCGTTGACCCCGGGGCCCATTAGGTAGGTACGGAGTTGGGCCTACTTTTGACAATTTAGGTTGTTTCGGGTTCAGTTTTCGATGCTCTTTTCCAATGCTAATTCCTGGGTTGACTTTGACTTTGACTTTTTTTTGTTGACTTTGACTTTGTCTTTTTGACTTCCGACGTCTCTTCCGTTCTCATGCTTGGTTTTGTCGTTTTGGCTTCCATTTTGTCCTTTTTCTTAGATATCGTTTTCCTGCACATAATCCAAATGCAAAAATATACAAATACTTAATGGTGTTTTTTGATACGTTTTTGGTCATTTAAGTCTCAGTTTTTTGGAAAATGGTATGTTGTAATTAAGCACATACCACATCCCAAGATAAACACAACACGGATCATCCCGAAGGTAAACACAACAAAGATCGAGTATTTATATGCTAAAGAACACAACATACAAAAAAGAAATAAAATTTCTAAAGTGCAAATGTGCGCCGCACTTACCAATTGTGCGCCGCACTTCTCCTCAAGTCAAAAGTAATTAAAGCTTAGTCAAATTCAACATTAACTCCACAAGTACGCCACACTTACTATTTTATGCGCCGCACTTCCCACCTGATTATGAAGAATTAATGAAGACTTAAATGCTACTGCATTAACACCCTAAGTACGCCACACTTACAACCTTGTGCGCTGCACTTTCTCAATAAACATTTATTACCCTCGCATTAACACCCTAAGTACGCCACACTTACTACTTTGTGCGCCACACTTTTACCTCTGACTTAGCCTATAAATAGGGGATGAATTTCACACATTGCAATCATCCCTCATCCTACAAAACCTTCCTCTCTTCATTTCTCAATTATCTCATTAGATATTCCTCATCCATTCCACTATATAACCAAGACACCATAAACACCACACCTTTTTGAAGATTCAAGATCAAAAGATCAAGAACGAAGTAGAATATCATAGTAGTATATTGGAATAATAGAAATTCATGTTGAATCATCTTATGTTATGAACCTCATAGCCATGAGAGGCTAAATCTCTCATGACTACTCGGTGACGTTTTGATAATGAATAAGTGTTTGGTATGATCGTGATCTATTTAATCTCAAGCTTATGTTGCAAGCGTGTTATATCCTATCTTATCGGTTTTGCTGATCAACTTATATTATATAATCATACCGGTATAGGTCGAAAGACCCGTTATGATCTATATGGTTTTCAAGATTTGTCTATGATCTTTATCGTCTGTGCCGAGAAATCCACTTTTGTGAATTGATAAACAAAATAAGTTTTGATATAATAAGTAACTAAACTATTTGAGTGACACATTTGGTTTAGTCTACTAAATATAAGTCTTGAGTTAATTAAGTTAATTTGCAAAAATATTTTCTGACGAGAAATCCTTTTTGTAAGTTAAAGGTTCCATTTTCAAGATCATTTCCAACATTTATGAATTATTTTCAACCATCCGAGTAGTCATCTCTATTATCATTGGTAAAACAAAAAGTTATTTTCAAGTTAAAGTTTATTTTCTTTCTGATTATCTAAATACTACTTAAATCCCTGTGGATGACGTAGTCTTACCTAAAAAGATTATACTACATACATGGGTTATACTTTTACCTGTGTGTTTCCCTATAATAAAATTGGTATTTTCAGTCATTATAAATTTAAAGCTTTTGAAACACACCAGCCTTGTATATATAGGGTGAGATTAAGGCTTTCCCAATCCTATTACAATTGCTTTGGCACCAAGTTAACTCATTCTTTCCTCCCCCTAGCCCGGTCATGACTTTCATATATGGACCCTCTAAATTTGATTTTTGACTTATATAATTAATATGTACATTACACATTAATTAAAACGCCTAACGTTAATTATTCGTCAAATGAACTAAATAACGATCGTTAAGTATTTATCGTGTGATTATAATTCATATATTTAATATATATACAATATATATTAAATAAATTATCAAAGTGGTATCTCAATGTATACGTGTGTGACTCCATAAGCTCACGTATCTCTAGATGTCTAAATATCGATATAACATGAGCACTTCCCAATAGCTCCCACTTGCAAAAGTCATAATCATACAACATACTATGCTAACATTGGTAAGCGTATAGCAACACACCAATGCTTCTAGAAATACATGAGTGTAGTTTTGTAAATGTCTCAGTATCAATGGTTTATTCTTAATCATCCTTTTGTTGCAGATACTTTATTGAAATTGGATATGGATCAAAGTCATTCCAATATTTAGTGATTCTATTTCTGGTTTTAGATATTAGATAAGATTACCAAACGTAATCAAGATTAATCTTGACTACACTTTGGGCACAGCTATCTACACATCAGATCAATTCAATGAGGTGCCCAGTAGTATCTAACTCCAGAAAGACGTGGAGGAGGAAATCCTATTTGGACTGCACGTGTCATTCATGTGCTTCACAACACTTTTGAAAATAGATTTTATACCTACCTTATTGAGGACAATAGTTGACTATAACCAATAAATGCCATCCACACATATGGTAATGTTTAGATCTCACCCGAACACCATGGGAAATAATCAAACCCTAGATAGATATACGCAAGGGATTTATTCCATCTTTAGTAATAATTATGATATACTCTTAATATTGTTAAATCGCTGATGTAAAAATGTTGATTCTTGCGTTGTTCCGTCACGGGATCCCTTTCAGGAAACCACTAAACCCATGCGTTATAGAACGTTGCAAGAAATAACAAGTTTACATATATATCACAACACGATCTAACAAAGTGTACATATCAATATATATACAATAAGCATGATGATCGAGTGCTTTTAGTCCATATTAATTTTCAAAAATTATTTTTGCACATATATAAATAAAATGGCACATTTATATATAACAAAACCAAATTGAACAATTAATCATACTAAAACACATAGACATTTAATTCATACAACTAATATATGAAATCAAACACCAAAATAAGACCCCCATCATGTTGTGGGAATCATCCTAGAAACATGATACACATAAATCGATAACTCGATTGCAAAGGTCACTTTACTTGATGTAAACAAGAAAACAACAAAAGGTGATTGAGCATAATTTCCGACTTCAAACCACGAGTAGGCAAGGAAAAATCTTCCCCTCTTTTTGCACTAATCATGAAAGTTTTAGCTACTGGAGTTGTGAATTCCTAAAAAAATCATAGTTTAACTCCTTACGGTTTGTCGGGAAATCAGTTTTTAGTGGACGAAGGTCAAGCAATCAGCAATCAAAAACAATTAATCACTTATGTAATTTCAAGGCGTATTAAGGTTTAAAGCATCAAATAAATACACCACATTAACAAGAATGCATAAAAGACATATTAATCTTAAGGAACCATGATTTACATGTACGTAAACACATGGTTAACAATTTATATAAATAAATATGCAACAATAAGTCAATAAACGCGAATTATAAGTCAAGCAACATAATAAGCATGTCGGATCGAGTAATAACCAAAAAACCCTAACCATATAATTTTTTTCTTATTAGTAATTTTTATTTTTTTTCCTTTTCTTTCTACATTTAGGTGACTCTTAGGAGGCTTTAATTCATTTCACAAAATAAAACCTAAATCGGGATCACACATAAAGAGCCAAGAAAAACCTTCCAAGTAATGCTTTTAAGTAGGCGTGTTTTTATATATCCTTTTTAGTGTAAATAATAGCTATAAAAATGAACGGCTGGTGATGCCACAGTTTGAAGATGTTATCTAATATACCTATTTTTTTAAAATTATACACATAATAATAACTGAGCTACACAGCAGAACATAAACACATACATCCAATATAATTAACATAAAACATAAATGGAAAACCGTACCATATAGCAATCAAGCTATGGAAGAACCAGGGATTTTTCCAAATACGTATGTGTATTACACCGTGCAAAATCAATCACAGTCACCATCACACAATCACCGAGTTTTATTTTTTTTATTATCATAAACTACCCCTTTACGTGGTATCCACACTACAACGTTACCCGATATTCATCCCAGCTAGTTCCGAACCTAACGAATACTACCGAATACAGAAAATGAAAATTTAAACTTCAGATTTCCTTTCATAGGGCTTCCTTAGATCGACTATAGAGAAGAGAAGAGGATAAGGGATGGAGATAAATGATAACAAATGACCTCCTAATATAGGGGTGGGATTAAGGCATCTAAGTATGGTAACTTAGGGCCTAAAAACAAAAGCCCACCCTCCCTTTTCTCTTGGTTATGGCCGGCCAAAACAAAGTCCAAAACACCCCTTGTGTTAACTTTTTGACTTTGTATAATTATTATGTACATTACATATTAATGAAGACGCTTAAAGTTAATTATTCGTACATGAACTAATTAACGACGTTAAGTATTCTATCATTAGAGTATTGATAAATATAATAAATATACACATATATTATTATATATATTAATAGAATGATATCTATGTGTATACGTGTATGACCCCGTAGGCTCACGTATTTCTAGCCGTATAAATATCTGTATGTCATGAGCACTTCCCAACAGCTCCCACTTGCGAATGTCAGTGTCATAGAATATAACATACTAACATTGACGAATAGTCTAGCAACATCATTAATGCTCCTAGAAATACCTGAGTATGGTTTCAATAAACATCTTAGCCTTCAATGGTTCAAGTTAATTCATGCTTTCATTTCAGATACAATGTTAAGTATGGATTTTTATCAAAAGTTATTCCATAATTTAACGATTATGTTTCTCGTTTTTGTATTGATCTAGATTACCAAATGTAAAAAGAATCATCTTAACTACACTCTAGGCACGACCATGAAATCATCTGATCAACCCAACAAGGGGCCAAGTAAGTATCTAACTCCTAAACATGTGGAGGAACAAATTCTATTTTGACTACAAGTGTCATTCATGTACTTCAAAACATTTTTAAAAATAGCTTTTATAACTACCTTATTCAGCATAGCGGTTGTCTATAATCAAGAAATGCCATTCATACATGCAAGACCTGCTTGTATCTCAAGTCTTAGGATAAACAAACTTTACCATATGTGTAACCCACTTAATGACGCCGATCCATAAAGTGATTTACACTAGGTGGGGTATCTAATATTCAACCACATTAAATAACATATGAGTTTGGCAGAATCATCTTTACATATTCAATAGAATATATAACCAACCCTCACATTAGTCTTAACTCAACAATATTCTCATATTGTTAACTGACAATGAATATAGTTTAGAATAAATAAATGTATTCAAGGATTTTAAACATGCAAATATAGAACATAATAGTATAAATGAAAATGATCATACCAAGTATATTAATTTATTATTTAATACAACTACTTACAATTCCATTATTCAAATACCAAATAAGATCAATGCATGATGATCCTAGTTGAATACCCATGTCTTATTCACAACAATCATAATTGGTGATAAGGCATAGGTTCCATGAACAAATTAACTAGGTCATGATCTTGTGGAACTTTGAGAATACTTATTTAAAAAATTCACGAATAGTGAAGTTCTTTAAATAATATAATAATTGTTATTTTGCACGTGTGCACTTAATTACTTATATGAATTTAGTCACACTACATTCCATGAGATGTATAGCATACGGCAAAACATCTTATTGGAGACAATCATCTCAACAGTTTTCCAAATTGTAAAACATTCTTATTCTTTTAATGTATTATTACACAACTATGCTTTTAGACCAAACATGTGTAGTTAGCAATGTTATCATTCATGATGAAAACTCGCCAATACTAGGATTGAGTATCATCTCAATATAAACAAGCACTAGTGTATACAAACAACACTATGCTAAAATCTCGTAAACTCTGAACACTTCTTTGATAATGTTTGGATATCACACAAACATAAGGTTTGTTGATTATAATGATTTCACTATGATTATTGCAATGTATATTCATGATCTCATCATTTAGGAATGAATTCCTAATCTAACCAACATTACTCATAATGTTCCTTATAATATCTTTCAATTAGATTTCAATGTTGTCAAATCATCTTACACTCATGCAAATGATACAACTAATCCCGTATAGAATATGATGTACATAATGAATCCTTTAGTGGGACTTAAGGCTTTCATTCAGGTGTTACCAAGTGAGACAGATCATTCGAGTTTTACTCAATGATACTTCATATTGTATTCAGACTTAATTCACCGCATATGTTTTAATCTATCAAACATATTCCCCAAGGTTGTACGCTTTATTTCTAAAATTCTCATAAGAAACTTTATTTCACTCTAAGAGATAAGATCTTTCTTAGATGAATAGTTGTTTCTAATATGTTTAACAACATATTTGATTTTATAAAAATATAAACAAAGTACTCCCACTAGCTTTTAGATGTACTCATGAGCTACCTTATTTATAACTGTATATCAAACACAACAAGTGATTGATTTAACAATTAAACATAAGATTCTGCTCTTTAGATGCATGCTTTTAATCTACACTTGGATTTTTTTTACATTTTGTATGTTCTATAATGATTATATTGGATTTATAAAACCTTCTTTGATTACTCATCGTCCACACAAGATAATCATTCAACAAAGACTTTTGAAATCCAATTGTCATATTTCTTTCCATGAAACAAGTATGACAATTTAAGCATTTTATATATTTAATGTTTGTAAATGAAAATGTTTTAATCATAGTTAATTTTTTGAGAATGAGTAAAAACTTATGTTATTTGACTTACAATAAATATGTATATAATATTGTCCTTGTGAGTCTTCTCTTAAGGAAACTCATTTAAACCACATCATTTAATCTATTGGTTAAAGATCAATCAGTTTTCCAAGAAAATGATTATCTCTTTTTGAACAACATCTTATCATTTATTGATCCCACTTGAATGGATCTTGAATTCCTTAGCTTGTGTAAGGTTTAGTTATGCAAGATAAATCCAACACAACTATGATAGAAACTTTATAAAATATATCAAAGATTATACGGCATCTAACCTTTGATCAATAAGAAGAATATGCAATAGAACAGTAATTCTAATGAGCACACAGATTAACAAACAAAGCTTCAATATATTAATACGAATACTCTAAGTAGTATTAGGGTTACAAAACCTTGAAGCTATAACGATATCAAAACAAAAGATTTCTAGATATCAAACTTTATGCCCTAGGACCTCCTTTTATACACCAAGGAGTCCTAGTCGATTTACAATATATTCCTAAGACTTAGAATATTCTCTATGATCTATTCTATAAATAACTAATACATATCACGTAAGTATTCTTGATCTCTAATCAATTTTTATCCTTTTTTCTGTCTTTATCCTTTTTGTGACAGTAGAAACTCTTTCAGCAGTTGTAACTTTGTACCAGAAGCATTAACTTAGCACCAACAGTAGTAACTTATACACTAGTAGTACTAAGTTACACTAATAGTAATAACTAAGTTACACTAGCAGTACTAACTACTTAGCATATTTTTCATTGAAATTAATGAACATCACTAACTTTTGCTTAGCAGCAATAATACAAACCTTAGTAGCCGTAACTCCACGAGCATCAATAAGTCTTTTAATCCTAACAATCCTCCCCTAAACTTGATATTTATCTCCAAAATCATCAAGTTTCTTCATAAAAAGCTTTATAATCACCAGGAGGATGCTTCCAAACACTTCATTGATTCTTGAGCTGTTTTGTGAGAAGTTTAAGAAGCTGATAACACATTTCATTCCAATGATAAGCTTGCAGCTTCCTATTTAGAATATCTATGATTGTAGGTGCTGTAAGAGGATATATCTTTTCTACCAACATATGAATGTGCATATTTTGCTTCCTCAATGAATGTACTCCACATGAATCATATAGCTTCCAATCTAATACTCTGTAGTCTGATTGATTTTTCCATACATTATCCTCTACATGTGGTTCAAACATTGTCTTTAAATCTCCATATAAAACTAAATCTAAGTCCTTCACTGGTCTTTTTGATCCATACTTAGCTTTTACCAAGTTGTACAATGTTTCTAAGTCTTCTCTGTTAAAACTTTTAAGCATATGACTAAACACTAAGTACATCTTTGAACTTCCATCAGCCCTGATTATCTGTAATAGCCTTTCTTCCCCTCTTTATGAATCTTCCAGTCAACAATGCTTGGAGACTTAATAGATAACGATGTAGTATCAATAGTTACATAATCTCTATCATTTGGAACTATTTGCAAACATTTCTTAAGCTCTTCAGACTCTTTGTCTTCTTCTAACTTTTTCTTTTTAGAGCTTTCTTGTTCCAGCTCTTCTCCTACTCTCTTAGAAATTCCTTCTACTCTTGTCTCACTGCCTTATGCTCTTACTTCACTGCCTTCCACCAATTCTGTATCCATATCTACAAATGTGTTTACCTTCTTCATAGCTTTGTCAAATAACTTCTGAATATCATCAAAGCTTTTGTTCTTCAATTGATTGTGCTTGTATTCAGCCATGTTTTTCAGATAAGTAGACATTGTTTTTCTCTTTTGAGCTTTAGTTGGTGGTTTGTTCCTCTTTTTAAGCTCTCATTGCTGCAAAGTGTTTCTTTCTTGCTTCTAAGAGTTGTACAAACAACTTGGACTTTTCTTCAATACTCAATTTTTCTTGTTCTTCTGCTTGCATTTGTTGAGCCATTTGATAATCAGCATCTATCATTGCTTGCACATTATCACATGAAACAATGTTAGCTTCTTCTTCTCTTTGTCTTACAAGCTTATCTACTTCCTCTAATTCAACTTGCAATTGAGCTTAAAGTCTTTGAGCAACCTCCTCATCATGCTTAATTTGATCTTTTCTCTTTGTTGGTTTCTTAGGCTCTTCCATGATAGCTTTACCTTTATCTTTTGATGGTAGTTGTTGAGGTCTTGTTCTTGTTGTAGATTTACTCTGCTCTTTTATCAAAACCCTTTTGACTTTGGGTTTTTCACTTCTGATCTCTATTAAAGTTTGAGCAAGAGTCAAATCATCATCAATTATAGTTTTAGTTGGACTGGCAGTACTAATCTCAACACTGGCAGTATTAACTACTTCACCAACAGTAGTAACTGGATCAGCAGTACTAACTTCCTTTTCAGCCACATTAATCTCTTTTTCAACCATACCCTGTCCTGTAAACACTTCTTCATTATCAAGAACACCTGTATCAAACATTAGATC
>BQNB010191764.1:0-11671 GCA_026074375.1 Tanacetum coccineum
GGATGCCCGCATCATGGGTTTTCAGAATTGCATCAACTCAATACATTCTATAATGCCCTAAATTCGAATGATCAAGATTAATTGAACTCCGCTGCGGGTGGTAACTTTTTGGATAAAATGCCTCGAGAATGCCTAAAAAGCTTCCGACTTTTACACTGTGTACCAAAGAAGTGAAGCCCTAGAATATTTGGTAAAGCGACGACGTTAGGATTACAGAGCGACACCGTCGCGATCTTTTTTCTATATATACAAACTCAGAATTAGGGTTTTAAAGGTGGAACTCGGGAGTCATTATTAGGGTACGAATATTATCAATAGTTAGGCTATTTTTAGCGTTTAAAATGCCTCTTGTATCAGCCTATAACTTCATGTTTTAATCAAGTGAAGTCCTTTATCCTTTAATCTTTCAATATGTCTATGTGTTGTCTAATTAATTATTGTTCTTTGCTTCCTTTTAACATGCTAAGCTAGATCTTATAGTGTTTGCTTATGATTGCCTGAAAACTTAGTTTGTAGATCCTTTTAATACTACTTCTTGTTGATGGATGTGCACGTTAGGCTTTAAAAAACTAGCTTCTTAATTGCTTGCGAAGACGTCTAGGGAAACGAGATTTAGTAGAAAGGATACCATCGGTAACAATGTTCATACTACCTTACCCATTTATGGTTCTCACCTTTTAAGTGTTTTAATGCATGTAATGTACTCTTATGGGCCTTTTAACAGTCTTCATACTACCTTACTTATGTGTTGCCTTAATGGAATATTACTTAGATGGCAGGTTCGTGTAATTCGTTCATGACTTAGGAAATACTTACACATCGCATCACAAGAGTGACAAAGCAATAGAATTAGGAGAAGCAAACTAAGAATTAATGCATGATTAAGTAAACACAATTATTTACCTATACAAGTTTTCATAGTAGTTTAGATTTAATTTTAGTTATTGTTTAATTGGTTTAAAACCAAAACCCCCTTCAAACTAGATATTTTAATTGCTTTAAAAATATATAAAACTACAAAAATAATCTTCTTTCAACCCTTAGACCTTAGCTACGTTTAATTCGAACATTCCCAACCTATTCCTCTAGAGAACGATAACAACCCCCGAGTCTTGTCTATACTACACTACAACGATTAGGTACTCTGCCTAGGGAGTTGTAAAACCTGGTGTGTTACAACGACCGCATTAAGGTTGCACAAAACTTTGACTTCTAAGTATTTTAGCTTAGAAGTCAGACTTCAAAGAAAGGAAAGTGTACAACTAAGTACATTTATCATGACAACGAGAAGCTTACGCGTAATCGGACTTGAGCTGATTCATCACGACATTTAAAATATTTGAGCTCAAGAAAATGATTTTTCAAAAATTGTTGAACACATTTTTTCAAGAGTTTATCAAAGAGATTTTTCAAAAAAATTCAAAATTGTGTGTTCAACAATCCTTTCCTGCATTCAGTCCTTTGACTGGAATCTATTTTTGAGGAGAGCTTTTCAAAACTAAATTTTTAATGTTTGTGGACACAATATTTCAATATTATTTTTGTGTGTCTGTTAGGTTTAAGAAAAAGACTCGGTCACCCCGTGTACTGTCTAGAATAGCGTAGTTTGTAGTTGAATCATAAGCGTATGACTTATGGCGTTGGGTCGGGTCTTTACCCACATGTTAGCCCACTTAGGGCACATAAACTCTTGCATAAATACCCCTTTCCAGCCATGGGAAGGGGTTGGATGTTTATTTTTATCATATACACACACAAAGTGATTTTATCTCTCTAGAACTTCCCACTTTCTCTCTCTTTAAAATCGGCCAACCATCATTCCTAGGCTTGTATTGTGATATCCAATATACTACAATTGGTATCAGAGCTCATAGGATGATTAGATAGATTGTGTGTGCGTTTTCTTGGTTAGTTTAGATCAAAAGTTTGGTTTTTGAAGGTTTATGGTTTTTTTCTTGACACTCTTTGATTCTCACGTTTGTGGTGTTAAAGTTAGTGTTTTTATTGTTGTTATAACCTTCTAGGATCAAGTTGTGCAAAAGAAACCAAGCAAAAACGTTCAAAAGGGTTATTTTTAGGTGTTTTTAGGTGAAAAAGTTCGTATTTTTCTTGACTGCATTTTTGTCTCACTGGCAATTTCTTGGTTGCGTTTTGCTTCCTGCGTTTTGTCAGAAAAGTACACTGCGTTTTGTCGTTTTCCTAAAGTACAACAGTAGTGCGTTTTCTGTACACTTACTAGGGGTTTGCGTTTTGCTCCTCTACTGCGTTTGTCAAAGTTGAAGACCCTTATTGCGTTTTGGTGGAAAGAATCTCTGGCAAAAAAATTTCTCCATTGCGTTTTGTCTAAACTTCTTCGTTGCGTTTTGTCTAAGCTTCTAGATTGCGTTTTGGTTTTGCGTTTTGCCTCTGCGTTTTGGTTATTGAAGGTTGCGATTTGGATCTGCGTTTTGTCTAAAGTTGAAGACTCTTATTGCGTTTTGGTGGAAAGAATCTCTGGCAAAAAAATCTATCCATTGCGTTTTGTCTAAGTTTCTAGACTGCGTTTTGTCTAGGACTTATCATTGCGTTTTATTTTAACTTCCAGACTAAGACTTATGTATTACATTTCGTAAACTTATTTAAACCAAACCAAACAACAAACAAACAACATATCACCTAAATCAACAAACAATAATCACTTTTAACATACAATCACTAATCATTGTACCGATCCAAAGTTTATCATAATATAATAACAACCACACATGTCCAGTAAATTCAATGATATTCAAGCGGAGAGCCCGTTCTCGATACCCTCCCTCCTAATGCTCGATAGACTGATAACGAATCATGGTTACAACGAATCCGATTGTACTGTAAGGGAAAGGAAAATGGATTGCAAATTCTTCAGTCGATTGATCAAGGAACATTTGAGCTTGGAACCACAAGGGATACACTCAGAACTACCCCTGAAGGAGGTGTCCTTCTTGGACCAGAAATGCCTCGTACATATGAGGATCTCAGTGACACGGAGAAGAAACTATATGATACAGATGTCCGTGCCACCAATATTGTGCTTCAAGGATTACCCAAAGATATCTACAAGCTCATCAATCACAACATTGAAGCAAAAGCAATTTGGGACAACGTCAAAATGCTTCTTGCAGGTTCTGAGCTCACAAAAGAAGACAAAGAATCTCAGTTGTACGATGAGTTTGAGAGGTTCAAGATGCTTCCAGGTGAAAACATCAATGAGTACTATGTTCGCTTTCACAAGCTGGTCAACGACATGAGGAATATCATAATGACAATGCCTAACATTCAACTGAACTCCAAGTTTGTGAACAATATTTCCCAACCTAAAATGGGAATCAGGTTCTACGCCGTTAAACCTCAACCAAAGGTCTGAAACAGACAATCACGAATAGCTGTTATGCATACTTAATACAACATGAAAAGCATGCTGCACACGATAGACTGATTATTGAAAGACATCTCCTGCTAACTCCTGCCTACGAATATCAACTTGTATTTGCGTCAATGGTCCAAATCTCATATATGCCCATCATCCACATGTCCAATATCACAATAAAATCCTTCTTGCAATCAACAAACCCTCAATCCACATCAATATCCCAATTCCACTGAAACATCACAAATTGATTCCGATACACCTAAAACTGATGAAATTACTTAACAACCTAACCAAACTATGGTACTTTTTTTGCCCAAATCAATTCAGAAGCTTCACCTTCCTTAGGACAACAAATCAATTTACTTGGAGCCTCTTCTAACACCCGAAATCAAGCAACCATTCAAGATGGTCGAGTGTCGTTAAGAATGTTTAAGGGCGACAGAATCAGAATCAGAGGTATGTTGCTCGGAGAAATGGTGCTGCAGGCAATGAGGGGCACAAAATAGAGCTGGGAATGCCAATGCAGGTCAAGGAAAATCGGTCAAGTGTTATAACTGTAATGAGGTTGGACATATTGCAAGGAACTGTACTCAGCCGAAGCATCCACATAATTCTAATTATTTCAAGGACAAAATGTTGCTAATGCAAGCCCAGGAGAATGGTGCAGTTTTGGATGAAGAGGAACTACTCTTTCTGGCTGGTGAACAGGGAAACACCTTTGATGCAGATGTGGATAATCAACCAGTCTAAGACTTAGCTCTGAATGAGGACAATATTTTCCAAGCAAATGAATATGACACTTTTGATTCAGATGTTGATGATGAACTGACTGCTTAGACTATATTCATGGCCAATTTGTCCTTAGCCAGGTCAGCAAATCCGCAAGCTGATCCATCTAATGCATCAATCTTATCTGAGGTACATACTCTGGAAAATGCTATTGATCATAATGTTACTAATCAGGAGGAACATGAGATTCATAATGAGTACAAACAATCAATGTTATGACTCAACTAGTTTTTAAATGGGTAATCAAAGAGGTCAACAAATTGAAAGTTCATGACCATAAGGCAATAAATGGTCTTATTATTAGTATGCTATGAGCACAATTGCTATAAGGCCGCATCATTAAAGCAACTCCTTTACATAAAACAGTACAGCAAAAACCAGAATCATTAACTGAATTGACTGTTTTTCTTGATTATACATGAAGACTTTCACTGTGACGAGATCTCCAATAACCGTCAAATATAATAACTACTATTAAACATAACGAGGCTGCATAGTTCAAGTCTTCAAGAACCTAATGACTCTAAGAGAACCATGAACTAAAGATGAGTGTAGGTATCTTCACTCTAATAATGCAACCCTACAGCAATGTTATACCATAGGAACAATATTTGTCGGTCAATATAGTTTCTATTGTACCAAGTTGTGGCATCATTCCACTCTAAATTATTATGTATGTGTATCGCTGATAATGATCGTTACATTCTCATGACCCGATATGCCAATGAACTTAAGATCTACAAGGAACAAGTTGCAATTTATGAGCAACGTGCTAAGTTTGAATTGCCTGAACGTGAACAGCGAATGGATGATCAAATGCGTATGCTTATTCAAAATTGTAATAAAACTGAAGAAAATCTTAAAAAGGAACTTCATTCTGTCAAGTTGCAACTTAATTCAACTATGGAAAACAACAAAATAATTGAAGGAACTGTAACGACTTTGACACAAGAACTTAAACAGAAAGAATCCAAATTCCTGATTGATTTTTCCAATCTGAAACACCTTAACGATAAACGAGAATAAGCTTCACTCACAAGATCAATCCATTCAAACTGTCCACATTATGTTAAATCCTACTCAGGTGTACAACCAAAAGACTAAAACTACACTAGGTGCCCAGAACCCTTTTTACCCAGAACAGTCAAAAAGCCCAACCACACTATAATATGATGGGATGGAACTTCTTTAAGCCTCATCATGGAGCCGGTAAATTGTTCCACGTATAAGAAGAACCTAGAGTTACCAGAAGCTACAAGGAATAAACTGCAGTGAAAAAGAATACTCTTGCCTGTGTGGAAAAGAGGTTAACATTACGCCATCCTCACTACTCAAAAAGAAAATTTATGGCAACATTCCAACCCCTCAGACCAGTAAAACTGAACCTGAGCAGTATTATTGGTCCAAAGATCTAGCAAAATGAAATGCCAAGAGCTAAAGGACAATACCCCCACACCTATAGCCTGTCCTGCACCGATAACTTGTTATCCTCCTATACACCATCCATCTGGTCCCCTCCGAACGCTTCCTAACTACAAGTCAAGTAATATGGTTTAGTATGTAATTACTCAACTATTTTGGGATTTTGAGAAAACTTGTAAAAAGCGTATCACACCAACAGGAATAACTAAGGGGGAAAGGGGTTTTAAACAAACAAAACGGTGTTACTTAACCGAAGTAATTCTATTTTTCAAATCTACTCAAGAACATTTTAAAGAAATTCAAAAATTTCTGGTCACAAAAGTTAGGCAATGAAAGCCGTTTTGAAATTAGGAGAGCCGAGGTAGACCAGAATAAGAATAAGATTTTACTAGTGGTGAGAGATTGGAACAGAAAAACGCTTCACATTACCAATCAGAACTTAATTGCTAATGCTTGTCAAAGATTGTTTTATACTTGCAACTGATTCTGTATTAAATGAGTACTAATTTCTGACAGCATAATGCATTCACTAATAGCTTCAAGAATGGTAATTGCGACCTTGAATTCTAAAAATTTTAATCTGAGAGAAACAATATCAAAATGATGATCATGACTCAATATGATAAAACAATTCTCCCTCCAAAACATGAAGTTGAACACTTTACCTTTCAATTAATGAGTAATCAAAATCTAAAGAACGTTTTGGAAACAAAAAACCAGTGACGTCTTTCTAATGCTCCTTCTTTTGATTAACGTTTGTGATGGGAAACTAAAAATGAACAATTCAAATTCGAGGCATATATGATTCGAGAATTTATAGGAGAAAATCTCGTTGCTTAACGAGAAAATAGTGACAGATCCCACTCTTGACCTATGGCTTAGTTCTCAACAAAGATTTAACTGCAAAGCTCAATGCCCTTCACGATCTCAATGAATGCTTTAGGGTAGAAAATGCAAAAGTTAAGCAGCATTATAAGGAATTGTATGATTCAATTAAGATAACGCGTGCCAAAACCACTGACCAGAACAACTCTTTGTTATCTAAAATTGAAAACCTTAAGGCTCAACTTAAAGATAATTCCAAATGTGTCACTATACCTGATAGTAAACCTAAAGTGTTGGCTCCTGGTAGATATCTTAATAGATGTTGAAACCAATTCCCCCCTAGACCAAGAAGAATCATCGGGAAGTGCATCTACACTATATCAAACACCTTAAGGAAAATGTAGAAACCCTTCGTGAAATAGTAGAGGAAGCTAAGGTGAAAAGACCATTGGATACCTCTCTTGCATCTCTGCCTTGTCGTTAACACAAAACACTCCCTCGGACTATTAGAATATTAAATGAGGCCACGAGTTCTAAAAGAGCTTTAGTAGACCCCTCGCGATAAACAGAATGCCTCTACCAATTCACTTAGGAAAAAGCGAGTTACTTTTGTCGAACCATGTGAAACCTCAACTCATAACACACCACCACAAGTTGAGCACCAGAAAATAAATTTGACTAATGCTCCTGGAATTCCCTCTACAGGAGTAAAAGGTGCCTCAGCAGCTAGCAGGTCAAAGCCTAGGAGCAATACGAAGAAAGATAGGACCTTGCCAGCTAAAAGTGCCTTGAAACAAGTAGAAGCCCATTCTAGGATGAATAAGTCAAATGAGAAACAAAAGAATCATGTTGATTCTAGTATTAGCTATAAGCGTACTGTAATTAAATCGAAATCTAATACTCTTAAAAAACTTGTAACAAATGTTAATTTCTTAATCATCGAATCAATGTGTTGTGCGTTCAGAGATTTTGTGAAGCAATCCCCTGCCATAAAGTGTGGACGGGTAAGCAAGTTAAGCAAGTTTGGAAGGCCATAGGGAAATTGTTTACCACTATCGGCCATTAGTGGCGACCCACTGGCAGACTATTACCTTTAGGAGATCAGTAGCCTTTAACTAGGAATACTCCACCTAAGGTATTGCCTATAAAACAATGGAAGCCCACTGGTAGACTTCTCCCGTTAGGAAGACAGTGCACTTTAGTTAGGTCTACTGCTCTTAAGAGTGAATGTATGCCTGCTAATCCACATGAAACTATTAGCCCTGTAGCATATAATCTTGCGTGTACTAACCAACCAGACCCCAATTGAAATTAGGGATCCAATGTATCCAAATCTCCATTTTCGCCTTTGTTCAAATGCAGGTCGTACAGATCGTTCTCTAGTATTTGGACTCAGGCTGCTCAAAACATATGACTGGAGATCGCTCACGGCTTAGGATTTTTGTGAAAAGGTTTATCGGGACTGTCAGATTCAGAAACGATCATTTTGGTGCAATTATGGGTTATGAGGATTATGTAATTGGTGACAGTGTAATTTCCAGGGTATATTATGTCGAAGGACTTGAACACAACCCTTTCTCTGTCGGTCAATTTTGTGATTCGGATCTTGAACTTGCTTTCAGAAAACACACGTGTTTTGTCAGAAACTTAGATGGTGTCGACCTTATTAAAGGAAGTCGTGGCACGAATTTATACACCATTTCTGTTGACGACATAATGAGGTCCTCTCCCATTTGCTTACTATCTAAAGCCTCAATGAACAAGTCCTGGTTGTGGCATCGTCGGTTGAATCACTTAAACTTTGATACGTTAAATGATCTTGGTCGTAAAGATCTTGTTAGAGGTCTACCTCGGTTGAAGTTTGAAAAAGATCATCTATGCTCCGCATGCCAACTTGGAAAGAGTAGGAAAGCTACCCCCAAACCCAAGACAATTAACACCATTACATAAGTTCTACATACCCTTCACATGGATTTATGCGGTCCATTGAGAGTGTAGAGTATTAATGGGAAGAAATACATTCTGGTAATAGTCGATGACTACTCCAGGTTCACATGGGTGAAGTTTTTGAGATCCAAGGATGAGACTCCTGCCTTCATAATCAACCTGTTAAAACAACTTCAAGTTAGTCTCAATAAAATTGTCAGGTTCGTACGGACTGATAATGGCACCAAATTTGTTAATAAAGACTTGATTGATTACTATGAAAATGTTGGAATTACCTACGAGAAGACCGTTCCTAGAACTCCTCAGCAGAATGACGTTGTTGAAAGACGTAACCGCACTCTTGTTGAAGCGGCTAGGACTATGTTGATATTCTCGAAGGCTCTATTATTTTTGTAGGCAGAAGCTATGGCTACTACTTGTTACACCCAATACCGATCTCTTATACATACTCTTCACGATAAAACCCCATACGAACTTGTGCATGACAAAAAACCAGATCTTTCATTTTTTTTGTATTTTTGGGGCTCTCTGCTAACCCAAAAGCGACAATTATGAAGATCTTTGTAAATAGAAGCATAAAGCATACATTGGGTTATTTTTGTCAGTTAAGAACCAAACATGAAGTGTTTACCAAATCTACAACATACGAACCCAGAAATCAGGAAAACTAATCACGTTACATTCGATGAGCAACTGGGGTAAACGCTCCTGAACACTCATTCAGGCCCACTCCAACCTTTTAGAACACAGGACCTATAATTCAGGGCTCGTACCTAATCTCTGTCCTCGCTTGCTATACCGTAGTCCCAAGGGTCCTAACAATAAGATTTGAGCTCTGTATTCAACACAATGTTTGATGAATATATTGAGACTCCAACAGGTGATCATCAGATGCCTCCTGTCCCTGCAGCTCCAACACCGGCCGTGCCAACCGGTCCATCACTATCTATCTCCTTTGATCATGATGCGCCATCAGGCAGTCATTCACCATCATCCTCGGCTAATCAATCATCTTTGGTATATCATGGTGTTGTAACGAGCATGTCTTTGAAGCGAATTCTGTTGCCTGCCAACTAAGCACTAAACCAATGTTAATGTGTTCGCCCCAACTCGAACTTAAAGCATCTCTTCTGGGGTAATTACGATTACCTGGCACCCAACCAATCCACATCAACCTCATGAACATCTCCGAAAATGGACGACCTCTCATCCTCGATTAGATAATATTATTAGAACCTTCTCGACCAAGTATCCACTCGGAAATAGCTTAGCGATAGATGCCCTGTGGTGCTTCTACAATTCAGTATTGTCCAAAGTCGAACCGCAAAACTTCAAATTTGCTGTTACTGAAGACTATTGGTTTCAAGCCATGCAAGATGAAATCCATAATTTGACGACTGGACTAGAAATAAGTGCCAACCTCCCGACTGTGGCCATTATTGTCTCTCAAGTGGATTTATAGGAAAAACGTGATCGATATGGTGACGTGTTGAAAAACAAGGCAACGTCTTTAGCCGAACGGAATCATACAAGAAGAAGGACTTGATTTTGAAGAATCCTTAGCCCCGGTCGCCAGACTTGAAGCTATCAGAATATTTCTTGCCAATGCTGCTAGCAAAAATATGACAGTTTATCAAATGGACGTAAAAACTGCATTCTTAAATGGCGAGCTTAAAGAAGAAGTCTATGTAAGCCAACCAGAAGGCTTCGTTTATCGATAACATTTACGGTCCTACAAATGTCATTCAATAATGACACGGGTCTTTAAATGAAGCTCGAACGAAAGTTTAAACTTTTCAAAACATGTCTTTATGGCTTGCAGTTATTTTAGACTGCAACCCGGTTTTCAAAATGAGGAAAGCTTGTCGCCAAAAAGATGGTTGTTCCTAACAACGGGTGATTAAGTTCTCCCGGGCATGGATTACTTTATATCCGTGCACCATCGATTTGATGTACGCTTCAGTGCATTATTTCTTGATCCAGAAGAGAAGTCTTCTTTTTATCCAAATGATTTTCCGTCTATGATTCTTCAGAAAATTGTTTGTGTTTCACAAGGTGGACATGTATTGTTTGAAAATCAATCGGACTTGCAATTTAAAATTTTTTGACACTCAATCAATGACTACAGCTCTTTAAATAGAAAACGGGTCATTGATTGAGGGGGAGAGTGTTTTCAAATTTATGACATTCAACGGGCATCTTAATTCTTCAAATTAATAATTAAGCAAGATTTTGTATCTATCGGGGTCTCAGTTTGAGGGGGAGTTAAACTTGTCTTAAACTCAAAAGGCCAAAAGTGTCTTATGTGCTATTTGTTACTTGCATCTTAGTCTCACAAAAGGCCAAAAGTGTCTTTTGTGCCAATAGCAGAAAGTAGGTATACTTGTTTCTTAGCACATTTGCCTTTAAAGAAAAGTAGGTAGAAAGAGAGGGACCTGAAATGCCAAAGCGAAGTTGTGTTCAAGTATATATATGTGTTGTGTTTTGACTCGGTCAAACCTACCATACTCAGTCAAAACTCAACCACTCATTTTCCTCTCAATTCAAAACGCATACCCTCTTTGCGATTTGCCTGATTCTTGTTTATTGGTGTGATTTTGTTCCTAGGTATTGCTAGATTAGTGTTTGTTGTTAGAAATATATGATTTATCTTGAATAAATTAACCTGAATCTCATGTCATCGCATTGTTCTTAGGTTTTTCGAGTGAAATATTCATCTAAATCTATGTGAGTGTTTCTAAGTACGTTTGGTCCGCTAGGTTTACATTAGAATATGTACATGATGCTTAGTTGATGAATGAATTGCTTCCCCAATAGCTTATTTAGGTTCATTGTGATTTTCGTGCAATGGTTGACTTTTAATATAATGATCTTACTTTGTCGTGGATGCTTTAATCTTATTGTTAGAATCTGCATATCTGAAATGTTCGTAGTGGCGTTTTGACTAAGCATTCTTGATTGCGTTTTGCCAGCATATTCTTGGATGTGTTTTGCTTAAGTTGCCTGATTGCGTTTTACGTTAAATGTTCTTGGTTGCGTTTTGTCATGATAGTCTTGATTGCGTTTTGCTCACTGTCTCTTGGTTGCATTTTGGCTGGTTTATAACTGTTGCATTTTGCCTGATAAATGCTATTGCGTTTTGAGTAGAATAGTGTGCATAGCAGGACAAAACACAATCAATTGCATTTTGTGATTGAAGATCCTCATTAGTACTAATGTAGGACCCACTTTTTCAAAAAAAAAAGATCTGTATCTTGCGTTTTGGGTACTTTCATTTTGTCCCATTGCGTTTTG
>BQNB010191766.1:453-11671 GCA_026074375.1 Tanacetum coccineum
TGACAATGATATGTGAATCCTTTCCATAAGATGAATAAAATATGTAGATCTTGATCTTGAATTCTATTAAAAGTTAATATTGGTTAAAAAGAAAAATTAAAATTGTTAATTTAGCTTGTATGCTTCCTTTTTTATTGTTGTCTATTCCGGCTATAAGACCCACTCAATCACAATATGTGGTGAATGGGGCGATCTAGGTACTTTAGCAGAAAACCTAGTGAGGGTCTTATAGTTCTCCAATTAGGGAAGACTCGCTTGAGAACTCGAATTTTACTTGTTAATTTAATGTCATCTTATGTATTTGTCTTATGCATAATTTACTTGTTTACTCGTCTACACGCCTAAATTGTATGCAATACGGACTAATACCTAAAGAAAGATTATATTAAAACTAGTCTATTAATTACACGTTTAAATACATGCTCATTGTGACCTATTATTTGTTTCGTGCAAAATTTAATTTTTGAGAAAATTAATAAGACTATAAACTATAAAACTTGATTTCAAGATTAAAAACTAGATGCTATGGACTCATGGGAAGTACGACTCATCCATTAGAACAAACTATAAGAGAAGTTTAAGGCGGGTCGTTTTTACGTAATTCCCTAAAGAAATAAGGTTTTTAATATGCTTCGCGCTGATCTGTTTCTCCGCTTCTTTTTGCGTTCGATTGGAGTTACCGTGAACCATGGCATATCACTACAGTGTCATTACTAAAGGTTTTTAAAATCAGTGATACAAAGTTGTTTTGCATGCCTCTTTGTACACACTTTTAACACATTTATGTGTATACCCCTTTGAAAAATTTAAGTCTATGCCAGCCAACCAAGAACACATGCAATTGGTTTGACCGCTTTGGTCAGACCTTAGGGCCCTACCAACCCATGGCGAATTTCGTGCTCTGGTTAGACCTCTGACGATTTTTGCAAGTTTTTGCTTGGTCGACTTAATTCGAGTAGGCTTTGGTCAGACTTGACCGAGGGATAAGATGATACTAAACATGGCTATTAACATTAATTACTAGCTTACTAATGTTCTTGACCAGTTATCTATATACCTAAGAGTTGCATTAAAATTGCAATTAACGCTAGACGACTTTACCTCTTGCCACTTTGTTTACACCCTGGTCAGACCTTTGGTAATAAGTGGGAGGTCAAGTTGGACTTAGTCTTAATTTAGTAAATTAATTGGGTAGTTAATTCTATTAAGAATTTAATTATCGAAAAATACTAATTGTTTGGAAACTTTTATTGTAGATGACTTCTCAAGTCGGAAAACAATTGGTATTCAGGAGTTTCTTAGAGACAATACAAACTCACTGGAACCCAACTTCATTGATGGTACAGGACAACACGTTTGGTACATTTTTAACTGAAGACAAGGAAGAATTACCTTCGAGCATTCCTATTCATGTTGCACCGTTGCACACACTGGACAACAAGTTCCTCTGAGGCTCTGGCAGCTCACAATGCTGCAATGGGGTTAAAGGGCAATAGGAAGTTGTTGTGCTCATCTGTTCGTTACCATTGGACCTAGATATCAACGAAATCTAGCTCATCTTGGTGCTTATTGACATGCTCCAGGAACTAAAAGCTATGTTTCCAACAAGCTAAAACACGAACTTCTGCCTGACTGTCGAGAGAATTTCCACACTTGCAAGCAGAGGAAGGTCATCTGTTTAGCTCCCTGTCTAAAGATGAAGGGCTACGTTACATTGGACAACTTGAGCGACTTCGGATCAACCATAGTTGGTCAAAAACCTTGCAGTGTAGTCTTATCTTAGTCTCTCTCAATAAGGATTTTGCCAGCTTCGTGCAGAATTTTAATATGCACGGCATGGGGAAGACCGTGAATGCACTACATGCCATGCTTAAGCTGCATGAAGAAACGCTGCCAAAGAAAGATGTTAATCCTGCACTCATGCAATAACGAGCAGGGAAGGGTTCAGAAAACTAGATGAATATAACGCACAAACCTGGTAAAGGGGTGTAAAGTAACGGAAAGAACAAGATGGGCTATGCTATAACAATGTTCCATTTGCTCTAAACCTAAGACTCCTCTACCACCTAAGAAGGATCTGTAAACCCGCAAAGGACGCATTTGCCACCAATGTGGTAAGTTGGCATCTGAGAAGGAAATGTCCCGTGATCTCGCCGAGTTGATGATAAAGATGAAGTTATTTAGGAAGCTGCGCTTCAGGTATTTCACCATAAACTTCTATTCTTTTCCCTAGTAATTCTTGGATTTATGACACTGGGTGTAGGTATCGTTTTTGTATTTCTACCTCAGGGACTATGGGGATGTAAGAGCTGAAACCAAGGGCTTGAGTCTGTACGTGGGCGTTGGTCATCGTGAGCCATTGAAGCAATTGGACTTATCATTAGAGCTCCTAGTGGATTAGTATTGGTTTGAACCAATTATCATTATGCTCCCTCTATTACAGAGGTGTTATTTCAGTTTCCGCGTTTGATTGTCGATGGATTTATTATTTGTTTTGATGATAACAATGTTATTTCCAGTTTCAAAGGATAATCTAGTTTATTTTTTGGACTGTTTCCACGGGATGGAATTTTTGAATTGATTATGTTCTTGTTCTAATACAAACGAAGTTCTATGTATGCAATTATAATAAAAGAGCCCCAAACTTAATTTTGACTATTCTCTCATGTGGCATTGTCGGTTCTTGGACATTTAGAAGAAACGCCATGAAAGTCTGCAACTTGATGATTCTCAATTCCATTGACATTGAGTCTTTAGGAAAATGTGTTTAATGCTTGTCTGGAAAGATGGCAAGGAAAACCTAAGGTTACTTTGGGACTAATAACACCGATGTATGTGGCCCATTAGAATAGTGTCATGACAAGGAGCTAAGCTTACTTCATCACTTTTACTGGACGATTTTAGTCGTTATGGTTATGTACTTGCTGAAACATAAAACATGAGTGTTTGAAAACCTTTAAGGTATTTCAAGGAAGTAGAAAACCAAATCGGGAAGACCAATAAACCACTCGTTTGATCGTGGAGGTGATAAAAAAAATTATGAGTCAAGAGTTTTTAGATCATCCTAAAGGGAGCATGGGGATTATCGCCCATCGCACTTCATCTCCTTACAGCGCAAAACAACAGAGTGTCTAGTGGAGAAAATCGAAACACTGATGGTCATGGTTCGATCTATGATGAGTCAAACTACTCTACCAAAGTCCTTTTGGGATTATGCCCTTGAGACTGCTGCACGCATTCTTAACATGGTTCCAACTAAGAAGGTTGACAAGACACCATACGAAATATGGCATGGGCAAGCCCCTAAGCTGTCTTACTTAAAAGTCTGGGGTTGTGAGGCACTTGTTAAGCGTGTTACACTTACCAAAACTGACATACTGGATCCTAGATCTTTTAGATGTATCTTCGTAGGATACCCAAAGGAAACAATGGGATATTCTTTCTACAACCCATCTAAGAACAAAGTACTTTGTGCTGCGGAATGGTGAAGTTCTTTGAGAATGATTCCTTATAGATCTGTAAAGAAATTACTAGTGGAGTTGTGATGATCTTGAACTAATTCAACAAGAGATACAAATCCTTCTGTAGACACTAGCTTAGATCATGAAGAGGATGATCAAGAAATTGATGGAACCTCAGAAGTGATTTCAATATCCCATTGTAGGTCCACAAAGAGACACGCCGTACCACAGATCTATTGTGTTTATATACCGATACTGAAGGAACATGAGATAGGGGATCTCAAGTGAACCGACTAACTATAAAGTTGCATTGCTGGATCATGAATTCCAACGAATGGCTTGATTGCCGATGAATGTGGAAATGCAATCCATGAAAAGACAATGATGTTTGGTCTTAGTCTGAGCTTCCTTTTGTTTTTTTTTTTTTTTCCCAATGCTAGAATCGTTGGTTGCTAGTGGCTTTCAAGTAAATAGAACTGACAATGGATGGTGCAGTATACATCTTAAAGCTCGTCTTGTAGCAAAGGGCTTCACTCAAACTACGGGTTGATTATGAGAAGAAACCTTTTCTCTGTTGCAGACATTATGAAGCTAGAAGGATTTCTCATAGCATAGCCGCGTACTATGATATGGAGATATGGCAAATGGAATGTCAAAAACGACCTTCCTAAATGGACATCTTTCTGAAGAAGTCTATATGGAGCAACTTGAGGGTTTTGTGAATCCAAAATATCCTAACCATGATTGCAACTTAAGCGTTATTTATGGACTTAAACACGCAATCAGGTCAATGGAATAGAATTTGATGTTGAAATCAAAGAATTCGGTTTCATCAAAATCCTTGATGAGCCATGTGTATACCTTAAAAGCTAGTGGGAGTTAAGTCGCTATCCTATTTCTATATGTCGTGACATATTACTCATGGGAAAACATTCCAATGTTACAAGATGTAAAATCCATATGGGAAGAAGTTTTGCTATGAAAGATTTAGGAGGATGCTGCTATATTCCTTGGAATCAGCTCTACCGTGATAGGTCAAAGCGGTTAATTGGTTTAAATCAAATGTTACCATTAATAAAATCTTGAAAGATTTATTATGGGAAAATTCCAACGCTGGAACGATCCCAATTGCAAGAAAAGCTTAAATTTGAGTAAGTCACAAGGTGGCTTCAAACGCCTGCTGAGATGAACTGCGCATGCAATATCCCTTAACGGGGGGGCCTTTATCGGCACTATAGGATCTATTATGTATGCTGATGAGATGTACTCGAGTCCTGATGTGCTGTTTCGCACAAACATGACAAGCGATTTCAACAGATCCGGGTGAGAACCTAGACTGCTGTTTAAATATTATTCTTAAGTATCTTCGCAATACTAAGGATTGTTTATGGTATATGGTTGGTAATATGAAACGACAGCTCAAGTTTCTTGCTACACTGATGCTGGATATCTGACGGATGCTGACAACCTAAAGTCGCAGACTGGATATGTGTTCGTTCTAAATGGAGGTGATGTTGACTGGAAAAGTACAAAACAAAGTATTTTTGCAACCTCATCTACAGATGCTGAATATATCGCTGCTTTTGATGCATCGAAAGAGGCTTAGTAAGGCAGTATAAATTCATTTATGGGCTTGGTGTTGTTCCCATAATTGAAGAACCCATAAGTATGTATTGTGAATATTCAATAGAGCCATAGCAATAGCGAAAACAAAGGAAAATTAATGGAGTCACTAAGGTGCAGGACATTCTTCGCGGCAAAAAGATTCACTATCTTCGCTGTGACCATTTAGATGGGTGACGTAAAGATAGAAAAGATTGACACAGATGATAATTTAGACCCTTTTCACTAAGGGCTTTTGGCCATTCCCTAAGCATTCTGAATTACGGGAATATCGGATTGTTCTGCTGCCTAGCTGTAGTTCATGTAAACTCGTGTTTGATTAGTATTTGGTTAATTTTGGGAATAGTAAGACTAATTTTTAAATTTGATGAATAAAAGTCTTGGTTTTGTTTTCATTATATACAAATGTTATTCTATATTTGCATGTTTAATCCATGAAATGATTTTAATCTTTCTAATATGTCCATTGTCAGTTACAATATGGGAATATTGGTTTATGTAAGGCAAATGTGAGTGTGTTGGTTATATTCATTGAATATATGGAATGTTCCCACCAAACTCATATGTATTCACAAGGGATGCATATTGGATACCCCAGCCTTCGATCATTTACTTTTGGATCCATGTCATGAGTAAAATGTCGAAAATGGTTGATAAAAAATTGTCCTTAGACTTGAGATGCAAGCAAGTTATTGTATGTGTGGATATACCTTTGTGTTATAGCCAAACGCTGTCCTGAAACAAGGTAGTTATAAAAGCTATTTTTCGGAGTGTATGTGAAGCAGCATCCACAAAACTTGTAGTCAATAAAGGATTTGTTCCTCCACTTGATAGTACGGAAAGATACCGTGTGCCCTCTCAGATTTATTCAGATAAATGCATGGCCGTTCCCAAAGGGTATTGAAGAGATGATTCTTGATTACATTTGGTATATCTGAATTATTTCTATAACGAGAAACATAATGTTAAACTATATGGAATGACTTAGGATCCATATCCATGGTTTAACGGTATCTGTAACAAAGGGATGATTATAAAGCAAGAAATTTATAACCATTAAATAGCAGAGATGATTTTTGAAACTCTTATCTCATAATATTCCTAATGAAAAAATAATTGTGCGGGTTGCTAGACTTTGCCAATTATAGGTATGAGTGTTAGGTGCTACTCCAACTCCCAAGTGGGAGCTGTTGGATTATGGTAGTCGAATAGCACGAATACATTACGAATATGTGAGCCTATTGGGGGCACACACGTTAATACACGGAGAATACGTTTAATACTTCACGTTTAATAATACCACAAGGACTAAACCGAGTTAAGACATAAACTTATGATGTATTAAAAGCTGGAAACAAATAAGAATATCCCATAAGGATTAAGGAACTTCGGTTTTGGGCATAAGGAGGAACTAGGAAAAGAGGAAGGTATTATGTTAAAATTAGGGAACTTGTTCCGAGTTTTCTAGTCTATGGGATTGATGCGTATAAATACTCCTCACCCCTTTATTCATTCCATGCGACACAACTACTAAATACCTTAATCTCTGATTCGCTTTACTTGTTCTTCCTTAACCAGCCGAGTTCGAGTAACAAATAACAAGGGTTGTTTAGATTTTCGGTTCTTTGGTTTTCGGTTATTACTCCACACTCAAGCTCGATTAAAACCTCAAGTTTTTTTCGTTCCTTTTTCGTTTACTAATAGCTCGACGGTTACAGTATATGAAACAAAAGGTGTTTCGTTGGTGTTTTGGTTCGGAGAAGATTAAAACCCTTAAGGGGTTTCGGGTTGCTTAAATTCAGTCAAGGGTTTGGGTTGTTAAGGGTTCCTTATAAACCCTATTCGGTGCTTGTGGTTTTACGGTTACAAGTCTAAGGTTTGTTTGGTAATCGTTTTATTATACAAGGGTTGTATTGTTTTGACAGTTAAGCTTGCAAGCTGTAATATATTCGGTTGACGTGATTGTACCTATTGTGAGCAACCGGTAAGATGCGTTTGTCTTAGTCGAGTAACTCGTTTCTTGATCAATTATCAAAGAGGTACGCGTTTCTTTTACTTCTTGTTTAGTGTTAACCATATGCAATTACTAGATCCAAATCCGCTGCGTACTCGTAGGTACTTGGTTACCTAGATATTAAATCCCAACACGGAATATATGGAACTCGGTTATAACGTGGCGGCGGCTTGATAATGTGCCAACTAATGTTGTTGACTTGGTTTCATGGGCCGATAAAACGATCTTCATGCTCCTCTAAATTTTTGCTTGGATGTCGTAGTTCAAACAACATGTTGGGTTATTTGACGGTTTAGAAACAAATTTTGTTTCAATGACAAATCGCTTAGGAAAGACACCCTTGAAGATGAGATCAAAACTCTTTTGCATGGTTGGATCACACATAGAAATTCAAAATTATGTATAAGTTGGCCATGTATGGATCCATGATCTTAAATCATGTAGTTTCAAGTCATTCTAATTAATTTTTTTGTTTGCCTTTGGTTAGTTCTTGTGTAATAAAATCTTTAAGTTGCGTTTTGGAGGAAAAAATTTTCTTTGTTTTGTGTTTTAAGATTTGTAAAAAATAGGGATTTATTTTTTTCCTCAAAAAATAAAAAACACTGATAGGTGATATTGTTTTTCCAATTCTCAAGAAAACAAAGAGGTTACAAAGAGAATGCGTAAGGAAAACAAATAAAATGTGTTTGTTAGTTCCCTTGTTAAGTTGGAAAAATGCATGTTTTGTTTTTGTAGAGATTTTGTTGGAAAACAATGATTTGAAATCGATCTATGTTTATCTTTGTTTTTCACAAACATTTTGTGAAAACAAAGGTGTTTTCCTCCAACTAAACGCACCTTAGCTTTTCAAAAAAAGGAAAAACATAGAAAGGTTAATTTCATATGTTATGGTAGTAAATATTTCTACTAAAATCTTGAATGGAAAATGTGATAATTAGCCAATTAATTTTAAGATTTAAATTGAAAGGAGTATGGTTGGATCAATTGGAAAACTTTTTTTTCCTTTTGAGACAGAGGTAAAGAGTTTGATTTTTACTCTGTCGAAGTTTTTTCGGAAACTCGTCTCTTATATTGGGTATGTTCGAAGTGTCTACATCTCTATCTTTTTCATACCTTATGAAAGACGAAATTAGATAACGTTACCTTATCTCATCTTTTCTAATTTTAAGATTTAAATTGCTTTAAAAATGAGAGATAGGATAATGTCATGATATCGTCATTCCGTACATGAATTAAATTAAATAAGTATAACGCGTTTCTTTTTCTCTAATTCTGAAATTTTCTTCCTATTTTTATGGAGTGAAATAAGAATAATAAATGTCATAAAATAAATAATAAATTCAATTAAATGGAAATTGCTTTCATTAGAATTCGGACATTGGCTCAAAATGACCTTCTAAGTTCAACTCCCATAATTTATTCCGTCTCTGCCGTACCACACCCACCTACTTTACAAAAATAACATCTTAAGCCCCTTGTGTTAACAAAACTCACACTATATAAAAAACACCGGATAACGTTTTTTTATTCGAGTTCTAGTGATAAGACTCTGTGTACGTACGGATTTTTACATAATTTTCTTGCGTGATAATATTGATTAACATTTACTGTATCATTTTTCGAAAATCTTATTACTAAGTAGTTTTCTAAGTGTATTTATTTTCATATCGTAGTAACTTATGTTTATATTTTGATATTTATATTTATTTTTTCATTAATAATATTTTTTGTCGTATTAGTTTTTAACCCCGTGTATGCTCTTTTTATATAATTATGTAAAACATCTAATACTCGTATAGTCATAATACTAGTGTATGCACGTTTACATAAAATTTTAATTATGTATTATCATATCAATTAATACTAGTGTTTCAAATTTAATATATATTTCCTCATCAACAATATTTTAGTTGTATTTAATTTAAAACTTTCTCATTTGTTCACTTATGAGATACGAACCAAAAAGTATACCATAATAACCATCCAACTTTGTTTCTTTTGTGTAGATATCAGTGATGGGTAGTGGGTGGGTTTTGATTCATGTGGGGACACAACGGACTCAAGGGTCAATATGACAAATGTACCATCTTTTATTTTTTTATTCATCTCTTCCTCATTTCATCTTCATCATTTATCACCATTACCATTTTATTCTTTCTTTTTTATTCATGATTTTGCTTTGTTCCTTATTCATTTGTTATCGTCCTCATGTATCAGACTTAATTTTTTTATTCCTTTTTTTGGATTTGTGAAGAAAGACGCAAGAAGTTGGAAGAAACAAAGAAAAAAGCTATTCACTTACAGGAATCTATGAGCACGTTGGAAAATTCCATCTTATAACTTACAGTTGTTAATGTATTTGCTTTGTTATAAAGTTTATGAAGGTTAGTAAAGAAGAACTTTGTTAAAAAGTTTATGAAAGACTGATATTACAGTGGGTATATGTGGTGTGTGTGTGTGTGTGTGTACTGTGTAGTGAGTGTGTCTGTCGATGGTAGAGGAAGAAGAAACAGACAGGTAGAAGAAGATAAGAAAATGGTTAGCCTCTTAGTTATGTCTTATTGCCATGGAAAGTTATCACTCTAACCCAAACATGACTTGGTACATGTGTCACGTGACATGGAAAATGACGTGGAACCTGACGGTACAAAAAAGTGACGTGGCATGTACATGTGTCACGTGACATAGATTTTGCAGGTAAAAAGGTCAAGTTGTTAATATCCACACAAAACAAACAAAGTTGGATGGGTATTGTGGTACTTTTTTGCAAATCATTTAACCAGATCGGGTTCGGTTTAGAGTCCAAACAGGAACCAGTTCAAGTCAAGGTAAAAGCCGAAACCCATTCTGCACGAACCTGAACCGGTTTGGAACCGGTTTGGGTATCGGTTCATGCCGAACCGGTTTGCCGGTTTGGAACCGGTTTGCCGGTTTGGAACCGGTTCGGTTCCGGTTAACCTGTAAAACCGGTTTGGTCAGTTTTGGTTTTTTTTTTTTTTTTTTTTTTTTTAACATATAGGAAATACAACATAAACGAAATACAAAGAAGTCGTGATGACAAGAACGGTTGCTGTTTATTTTTTAAACATATAGGAAATACAACATATAGGAAATACAACATAAACGAAATACAAAATAAAACTAGTAGTATGTGTATTGTCCGTGTCCGTGTGACATAGACCCTCCAGCTCCATCTTGGGTTTCGTCATCTTCTGCCCCGCTGCTCAACATATAATCACGAGGTGGTTCTTCAAAAGAGCCGTCGCTACTAGCATCTAACGCAATTTCTTGATCGGTTAGTTGAGTGGCTTCATTCATTTGCACCTCGTCATTAAAGACACCTTCTTCAACGTCCAAGGGCAGTTCAAGTGGAGTTGTGTGCTGTCTACGCTCATGAGCGTCTAAGTGGTCCTTTAAACACATACACATCTCTAAAGACTCTGCAGTTAGTCTTGTTCTTCGGATTGACAAAATCCTACCACTTGTTGAAAATGCTGATTCAGATGCTACCGAAGAAGCTTGGACACTTAATATATCCAGGGCCATGCGGGATAGAACAGGAAACTGATTTTCCTTTGTTTTCCAAAACCCCAATACATCATAAGATTCATAGTCCTTGGGCTGAAGTCCTCTCACAAAATCTGTTTTGATATATTGCTCATACTCAGAGGACATTATAGGATCACCCCTTGCCTTCTTTTGTTTATGTTGGGTTAAACCGTGTACCATACGAGATAAAGGATCACGACTCTTTTGGGATGAAGAACCCTCAGCAGTTGTTGATTGAGTCTGGTGACTACCATATTTCGTATAATACATATTATACAATCCTTGGAAAGATTCATGAAAATAATCTACGGACCTAGTTGCAAACCCATCATCGGCAAACTCCAAGTCCCTACTTATATTTTCAATCAAATAGTCTACCCCAGATACATTAAAACATGGATTTAAAGCGGCTGCACAAGTAATTATTGGTGGCATGTTTTCAAAATACTTCCTAAGTTTTCTCTTAATCGGTTTAACCATACTTGACAACACCCCCCCCCCTCAAGTTCTAAATCAGATAATTTACAACTTATGAAAAAAATCTGTTGCAAAACCAATGGAGATGTTGGGT
>BQNB010191767.1:995-11671 GCA_026074375.1 Tanacetum coccineum
AAATAGATAAGTAATATAATAAATATTTATAATTATTAATTATAAATATATCTCGACAAGTCCATTCGGTACACCTTAATCACTTCAAAATAATCATTCCTTGATTGAAAACGACACGTTTAATCACAACAAACACCTTAGGAAAGTTTCGAGAAAAATTATATTTTTTCGTCTTTTAGTGAATTTATTAATTAAATAAAATAATAAAATAATATTTTATTATTAAAAATCAAAAATCATGTTTTAAGTAAAATTTCTAAGTATAAACTTTTTACGAAATTTCGACATGACCCGTACGTGTTTACAACGTTTTTCCAAGGTTTCAAACCTTAATTTCCAAACACTTTTCACAATTCGACACTTTTCGACAAAATTCCAAAATCTCAAACTTTAACGTTCACCAAAACGTTTTCCGCAAAATAACGATCAATATTACTTCGTAAATACATTTTTCTTTCAAAAAGTCCACCAAAACTCTCAAAATGACCAAATCTCGCTTATTGGGCCTCAAGGCCCAACAAAGGTACATTAGGACATTTATAAGTCCAAAATACTATTTAAGTCCAAAACCAAGGTCCATTTACATGTATAAGTATATACTTATATGTAGAAATAATCCGGATCACAATAAGCCCTCTCGTTAAGCCGCGACTCAAATAGACTTATTGGGCCGTGAGTCCATAAACTCCAAAATACGTATATTAAGCTTTAAATTAAGCTAATAAGCTACGTATCGCTTTTGATTACTACCATAAGCCTCAAAAATAGTCCACAACATATGCTATAACACAAAAATAATCAAAATCACTTTCCTAATGACTTTGAGAATTTACATGTGGCCTTTAAGCCCAAATAAGCCAAGAAATAGCTTAAAAATAAACCCGAATAAGCCATACAATCTAATATCAAAAATAAGCATTCTAGCATCATATATTATTCAACCATCACGACCACAACATCAACACTACAAAAACCCTATTTTTCTTTCTTTTATTACACGAACCAAACACACCCCTTTATTTCGTTTCGCTTCCAAAAATCAATTTTTACAACGATCAACTTGTATAACTAACATCTATGCATCAAAATAAACCCAAAAGGACAAACAAAATTTAAATTTGAAAAATTACAAGAAAAACTTCAAATTTGTAGATTTCGACACGAACCGGACAACCGAAACGTTGTTTAAATGAATAACCAAACACTAGAATCAACCCCAAATATTTATGTCTTCATGTTTTCTTGATCAAAATTCAAAAATTATGAGTGTGTGTATTGTAGGTGGCGGACGAACACAAAGAGAGAAAAGGAGAGAATATTTTGATTTTGAAAATGAACTATGTGAGAAATGCTTAGATGTTAAGCATATATGTGTACCATAATAGACAAAGGAGATCAAATTAAGCCTCCTTGTCTCATCCCTTAACCATTTGACCGGCCATGGTATCCCATGGGGTCTCGGGTCTTTCTTTTCGTGTCAAAACCACTTAAAAGCTCGTAAAACTCAACCGTAACATTTACCCCAAAGTTAAAAAGCATTTTTATTCACCTTAAAAATACTTTTCTATTAACTTAGAGTATTCACTTTCCATATTTACACTTTAAACCCTTCAAAATTCAATTTGGACATTAATGGACGTGTCAGACTAGTTTTTCGGCATTTCTCAAGATTTACGAGTCAAACCACCTGGAATACACATAACATAGTAATACCTTTCAAAAAGGATTATTAATCACAATAAACCTCAAATCGTCACATATCTCATAAAATCACGACCGTCAACACGGTACAAAATTTGAATAAACTGACAAAAGTCAAATAGTCAAAGGACTATTAATGAAAAATTCAGAACACAAAAAGGGCAAAGGTTACACCAAAGAGGTATCAAACCGATATGCTTCCCTAGCTTCTAACCGCTATCTCCATATGATCAAACTGCTGCTACTTCTGGTACTCAAATCTCTATCTCCCTCAGCCATATCGCTAGACTTATAAAACCCAGATTTTATTTTGGAAAAAAATGGACAGATTTTAAGTGAAAAATATCAACGAGTATAAGCTGTTTAATAAGAAAAAAAAATAGTTCTAGATAGGCCTTTACCACTTTTAGTACAAAATAAGCTTTTAAAAACCTAATACACACGTGAATAAGCCGACTCCCTTTTAAGCCCAAAAATAAGTCGAATCCCTTTTAAGCCGAATCCCTTTTAATCTGTGAAATCGCAAATAAGCCACGTATATATTCTACCAAAAAACTACTTAAGATATAGAAACAAAAAGATTGAAGCTTTAAGGAACAAATAAGCTTTGACAAAATAAGCCGAAAGATATATGCACAAAACTGGACTAATAACTGTTTTAAACCACAAGCAGATAGTAACGTAATAGAGTAATAGCAAAAAGCCCAAAACAAACAACCTACTAACGGTTTGAAGCCCAAATGAAAATAAGCCACAAAATCTTAATCTTAATATTCTAGTTATGGTTTTAAATGAAAAGTTACAAGCTCTTATCCAAATAAGCAAAAATAAGCCAAACCCTTTTAACCATAAAATAAGCTATAAAACAACCCACACAAACATCAATCGACCCAAGATGAAACCTTGGCTCTTGATACCAATTGTAGAATCTATATAATCTCATACATACACATGAAATACTAGAAGAGATGAAGAGGTAAGAATGATGAAGGTGTTTGGATAATCCTTAAAAGAGTTTCTTTGTTACATATACAAAACACACACTCACATACCCCCTCTCTATGTGAGGAGGGTTCCTTATATATCTCTTAGGCCAATCCATGGGCCTTCTTATGGACTTCCATGGGCCGGGCCTTAGACTCTTACAATACTTAGCCTAACACACTAGTCCATTGGACTGACTATTACATGCTTGATATCGTCTAACTATGACAAGGCTCGTAAGATCGATAATGATCGTCACTTCACTAAAAACTGAATTCCTAACATTAAATGGGTTCCAAAGGTTATTGTCCAATTCGATGTCATAATGGTTGTTGGCTAATTCAGGTCAACACCCGAGCCTAACATAAAAGTTGTTGTGTAATTCAGGTCAACACCCGCGCTTAACATGATGGATGTTGATTACTTCAGATCGACACCCGTGCTTCAAATTAATGACTTGTTATTTTAGATTAGAACTCATTTTTCAAATAAAAGAAACGTGTACGTTTCAGTGCGCTTTATTTTCATAAGAAGAGAAATCTTCTTTATCTTGAGCAATGTTTATTAAAATCAATTTCAAAAGTTTGCTCGAGACTTACGACTTCTAAGTAAATGTCAACTTAGGACTCGTTTTCAAATAAAGAAAATTGTAAATTCTTATGTATTTATCCTCACAACGGGAAGCTTACAACTTCGCGAACTTGAGCGAGTTAAATAAGATATTCAAAATCTTGAGCTCAAGTAAAAAAATATTGAAATGATGAACACATTTTTCAAGAATTTTTTAAAATCTTTTAAATTTTGTATTCAACACTCCCTTCCTCACTAAATCATTTGTTATATTTTTTAGGGGGAGCTTTTAAAAGCTTTCAGTGTTTGAGCATAATTTATCAAGAAATTTTCAAATGATAATTCAAATTCTTTCAAAATTATATGCTCAACACTCACTCTATCCCATAATATAATTGTGGTGACATACAAAATGAAGTATTTTATTATCGAGGGTGAGTATAAAGGAAAAAAAATTTAAACAAATTGATGAGGTGTCATTTTATACACTTTTTCGAGGTTATTTAACCCCTTAAATCATGCAAATATGCCCAGATTATGTGCTTAATCATTTGTTTTCAGGTTTTTAGCACTTGGATGGCATTTGGAGGAAATACACATGACTTGTGCTCATTTAGAGAAGAAACAAAAAAGATTACGACTCTACACTAAAAATCATGAAGAATTGTGCATACAGAGCGTGGAGACGGCGTCGTCATTATAAAGTGACGACGTCAGAGATCCAGCGACGGCGTCAATACATGGTCGATTTAAAGAGGATCTAGATCATCCACGTAGCAACAGCGTCACAACTTCAAAGCGACCATATCGCATCGTTTTCACTATATATACAAAACCGATTTTAAGGTTTTAAGTGTGTAACTTTGTATAACTTTTAGTAGACGAACCCTAGTCTTTCTAGTAGCTTTTTAGGTCGTTTTTAGGGCCTCAAAACCCTATTGTAACTACCTTCAATCCATGTTTTAATCAAGTAAGATTGGTTATCATTAATCATTTAATATGTCTATGTGTTTTGTGATTGATTTATGCTCTTGCTAACTTTATAACATGCTAGGCTAAACCCTCCTTTGTATTTACTTATGATTGCATGAAACTTAGGTTGTAGATCCTTTTGATGTTGCTACTTGTTGATGGATGTGCGCGTTAGGTTCTAGAAAACTAGCCATAAGATATTAAATTGGCATAGACATCTAGGGAAACGCGAGTGTGTAGAAAGGATACCATCGGTAACAGTCTTTATACTACCTTACCCCTAATATGGTTGATCCCTCTTAAGATAATTCACATGCATTTAGGGGCCTTGTAATAGTCTTCATACTACCTTACTTGTGCGTTGCCTTAACGAATATTAAATAGATGACGGGTTGGTATAATTCGTTCATGACTTAGGAAATACTTACACAGATCATCACAAGTGTAACAAAGCAACAGATCTAGGAGAAGCAATCCGAGGAGTAGTGTATGATTAGGTAAATACATCTTTTTATCATAAAGTTATCACCAGTAGTTTAGATTATATTTAGTTTAATTAGCTAAACAAACTAACCTCTTAAAACCATGATATTTACTTGCTTTCTTATAAATATAAAAACACAAAAAGAATCTTCTCTCAACCCCTTAGAATTCTATTAGACCGTGTTCGAGCCTTCCCAACCTATTCCCCTAGAGAAGGATAACAATCCCCGAGTCTTGCCTATAATACACTACAACGACTAGGTACACTGCCTAGGGGATTGTAAAACTTCATGTGAAGTCTTCATAACCTCCGCATCAAGTTTTTGGCGCCGCTGCATGGGGAATAGTTAGGTTTTGATCATTGTTTAACTTAGTTCTACTTGCTAGATTTCTATCAAGTAAGAATTTCAATTCTAGTATATTAGCTTTATCGTAGTTGATCTTTTCTTTGTGTTATTTGTTTCGTAACCCATTCTTATCAACCACCATGGGAGACGCATATCCTATTCGTACTTTTGGAGATTACTCCAAACCTAGCCACGAAGGCTACAAGAACCCAAATTGAGCTCCTCAAAGAGAACAATGTGGTGCCTCTTTGATCCGACACCATCCGGTTGGTGCAAAACGGATGCTCATTCCACGAAATTCGGTCCGAGGATCCAAACCAACACCTCAAGGATTTTGTTAAACTAGTGGACTCACTTGACCTTAATGGTAAAAATAGGGAAAGAATACGTATGCGTTTATTTCAAACCAACACCTCAAGGATTTTGTTAAACTAGTGGACTCTCTTAGCGATCAATCTAGCAATTGGCTTGAACGTCTACGAGCAGGATCCATCACCACATTGGAGGATCTTACTACTCGTTTCCTTGCTCAATTCTTTCCACCAAGAAGGACTACAAAACTCTGTAACGATATCTTGATGTTCCAACAACATCAAGGAGAATCTCTCTCAGAAGCATGGACTCGTTTCAAGGACTTACTCCAAAAAGTCCCTCATCATGGCATTGACCTTTGGCTCCAAGTCTAAATCTTTTGTGACCATGTCACTCCCGCCACAAGATGAACCATTGACCAATCGGCCGGTGGTAAGCTTCATGACAGAAACGCCAAAGAATATTGGGCATCATTAGAGGACCTTACCCTCTATGACAACGAAAGTTGGAACGACCCAAGGGACTTCGCTAAACCGGTCAAGGCAATCTCTTTGCCTCAATATGTCCCGGGTACATCTGATCGTCATTTGATCGAGCTTGAGAATCAAGTCCAACGCTTGATGGAAGCTCATCTTGCTCCAATGCAACCTACTCAAGTGAAAAAAATCACTTCTTTATGTGAGATCTGTAGTGGTCCCCACGACACTTAGTACTAAATGGAAAATCCTAAACAAGCTAGGAAGATATTATTTGTTCTTATCTTTTGTAAGCCTTGAAATCTCTCTATATAAAGAGATTCATAGGCGTGTAGTTTATATGTACACAGAAAAAGAAAAACGTATGTGTGTGTGTACACTGGATCAATGTAGACGTCTATAGTAATTGTGTAGTATAGCCTCATGGATCTTTGATTCCTGTTACAGGTGGTAACTGTTCTATATTGATCATATAGAATTGAGGCTTGGTGGAAACGTATGGTAATAAAACCTTGTTCAATAACATTGATGTTCTTATTTATATTACGCTGCATATTGTTATCATTGTTATTGTTAATCCTAGATATAAGATCTAAATAATTTGAGCTTAAACGATCTAAAGAGTTCTATCAAACTCCATAAATGATCCAACTGCTATTAGTAAAACAGGACCTAGTAGGGGTGACGAGGAAGGGGAAATTGAATGGGTAGATGTCTAAGAGCGTCTAGATCTAGTTGATACATGTGAGGAATTGGTTTATGAATCATTGATTAAGGAGATGCCCAAATGCTCACTAAATTATCACTTTAGGATCAAAAAGGGTGACCCAATAAACCTTAAAATCCCCTGCATGATAGGACATAAATTCACGGCCAACGCATACACTGATGTTGACCTACCTATAAACATCATGTCTTTGGCGTATTATAACTCTATTAGAAAGAGTGGATATGAGTATATGGGAAGAAATTTCATAGGATTAGGAAGGGACATGCACATATTTGTAGGAAATATGAGTTATTGATGTGTCATTGTGTGGTATTTATTTATGATAGTTCAAGTTTTAAATTTATATTTTTCCGACTTAACCAAAAACAACACTTTAACGGGCAGTGTACCCGATCAGTGGTAGATTCGTGGTAAGTAAGATATCGAACACTTGAAGCGACGTTAAATCTCTCAATTTATTTATATTTTAGTTATCTAATCTAAGTTAATTCCAATCTAAGTCAACCCTATTCTAATCCTATGCTAGTTCTAATTCTAATTCTAACAGGTAAAAGGGGGTTTCAGCCTGAGAGACTAGCACGAGTTTCTTGGTGACTATAATCAATTCAAGACACTTTAACCCACGCAAGCAAATTAACAAAAGATAAAAAAGCGGTCGAGCCTTATGATAGAAAACTGTATTAGCCATCATTAATCCAATTAGAAGTTGGTTTGTTTATTCAGTGCAATGATTACTTATCTCGAAGAGGCATATCATTCTTAGACTTATGCGGGAATTCATCCTAAGACCTAGACACATTGATTCTGTCACAATTAAAGCATCCGCATAAAGCATCCATATTACTTAATTATAATCTATCTTAGGGATTAAAGCAATGGTGATCTTGTTAAACCCTAGCTCATAGAGACTTTACCCACTTACTGCTTAATGGCAATTTATACACTAGTAGTCCACTTATCCAACTATCTAATGGAATCAAAACATTACTTATTGAATTATCTAGATTTACCTACTAGTCAACATGTTCATTAAACCAAAGGCAATTTCCGTTAACTAGTTAAGCCAGAAGCGTATCCTTATCATGATTTTAGAAGGATAATATTTGTGATCCTATGATTCTAGATGTATAAACCATAATATGGAGAGCTATCCTGGCATCTAGATTACTTGGTCTGTATCACTAAATCCGGTTGAATGATAAGTCGCATACAAAAGCACATAAACAAGTTTAAATTGATAAACATAAACAAGCATGCAACGATAAATTAAGCAATAGAGATATAAACAAAACCAAACATTCAAATCTTCATAATAATGGCTAATACCCTTCAAACATCATAATTAATACAAGAGTAATTGTTTTAGCCAAGGTAAACTAACCGAGTTAACGAATGATACCAAAAAATAAACGATTACAATAGTATAAGAAATTACACATTGTCTTCTATGGATTGGAATGCGTTGCAAGACCTCTTCTGCTCTTTTCTCCTATGAAAATCGACTTTTGTGGTTTAGGTATCGAGAATATGATTTATCACACTTAAAACTTGTTTTTGAGTTTTGTACTTATAGGGTCTAGAAGTCGGGTCAATACGGCGTATCCAAAGGATTGGATATGGCGTATTGGAGTTTCTTGGTGTAGGGACCATGCTTGATATCTTCAAGAATATTCACATACTATATCTTCAATACAGCGTATTGACTTCTCTTGGATACGGCGTATTGAGCTTCCTTTGTGGTCTTTGGTGAGTGTAGGCACGGATACGCCATATCTTCCTTGATGGATACAACATATTGGTTGTCAGAATCATTAATCTTCAAAATATCTTTGTTTAAGCTCCAGAATGCGCTCCTTTTGCTAATATTCACCAAGTACTCCGTAATTACTACAATTCTCAAATATAAACGATTAAGTAACAATTCTTTGCAATAATTATACAAAATGGGTTAAATACATGGGATAAATGATGCTATAAAATAGATGTTATTTGATGTCATTAAATATCCCCCCACTTGAATCCTACTTGTCCTCAAGTAGCCTTTAGACGTTTATAAAAATGTATCCCTAAGGATATTTTCCATTAAAACATTTATTTGATCTATTACAAGTACACAACCAAACACCTCACAAAATAAGAAGATGAAAACACTCAAATCACTCAATTAATCTATGTGGTAACATGTAACTAATTCGCTCAATTGCTTGGTCGTGACGAGTATTCTATCATAAGCTTGGCAAGGATACACATCTCCACCACTTAAGCTAAAGAGTAACAAGTTTATAAAAGTAAATATGGGTTTATATGCGAAAGCTTAGGTTGATTACTCTAACTAATCTTTATCGATACCAATATTCTAGGAGGGCGACAAAGACCAAACATACACACCCGTAACGACAGGATAGACACATGTGACTGCTCAATCCTACCTCGAATAAGCTAAAGAGTAGGAATAGTAGAGTAATATAGGGTATGGATCTTCTAACTTTCACCAATAGTAATAAACCAACAAGGCAGCTAAGACATGCATACATAGCCGTAACGACGGAATAGACATGCACGCTCGATCATATCCTCATTCGCGTAAAACCTATGGTTAATGATTAGGTAAGGGAAATAAATTGTTGTTAAATAAAAATTACGAAACAAATAGATTAAGTCTAAAATACAAGTTGATAGACACTTTTTCCCGACCGTTACCATGATAAAGACACAACTATTTACAACATCTTGATCATAGATCAAAAACAACAACCTAAGTTGGCGTTCCTGTAACGGTCAACTTCCTAAACATTCCATACTTTACATACTTTACAAGGTAAGTGGCGATATCTTCCACTTTATACAATACTCTACATCGTCAATTTGTATCAACGAATAATCGATCCTTCATGTAATTCCTTCGGTAGTTGCGAAACGATTATCTTCAAACTTTCTTTCTCTTTTTGTTGCAATTTTTCTCATTTTTTTGATTTTTTTATAAACACTATACTACAAAACTCGATGTAGTTTCTCCATCTTCATGATCATAATAAATCTGGATAATTCCTTCGATAATTCCTCGTTCTTCGGACGTACCATTAATTGCGATGGTAGTAAAAATACATGAGTTTTAACTATAATATACATTCCCATTTGCAATGTTTAAATTTCTTCCAATCGTACCAAAATATACACAAGACTCGGGAAATACAAACTTTACACTTTAAGCAACTAGCAACTGTAAAATAAACTTAATCTAATAGGGTAAGCTAAGGTGTTAGGGTGTAACGAAACAAGTAATTGGTGTAGTTCATAAATGATTGGCTCTACGGGTTGTTCTAAGGGTATCTTACTCTTAATATGAGAGTATACAAAGGGTTTATATGGGAGTTAACTAACCAGTGTAGTTAGTTAATAAGTAACAAGTAAAGGCGATTTGGGTGTAATCCTAAATCTTACCAATTTAAACAAGTTACTCCAACTAAATCCATAGTACTCATTATTGCGGTCTCGAATAGATATACCAAGCCATGTTCTAAAGTCTACAACATCACCGGCATACTCATATTTTTGTAGAATTTGGGTAAACATTTGGAAACGGATAAGGTTAAATCCTCACAGTATTTAACAAGGGTTATTGTGTGTAGGTTATGTATCAAGTAATTTCACAAAAGTGTGCTTGAAAAAAATTTAAATTTGAGCATAATTTAAGCATTTTAGTGTGAAAATTAGGATAACATCCAGACAATCAATACGCCGTATGGTATGGAGCGGATACGCCGTATTGATGTTTGGGAAGACAGACTCGATAAAATTAAATAACATTCCGGGTTGTCTCCCGGGAAGCACTTTTGTTTACAGCGAAGTCTCTAAGTTAGACTTTTCTTCAGCTTTTCCATATTTGAAATCATCTCTCTTTTCTCCATTCTGCTTTTTGGTGTGAATACTTTGCTTGGTTCCCTAACATATTCATGAACTATGGTGCTGAACTTACTACTAGGCTTGATTCTATTATACACAAACAAATCAAAACGTCATACCATGATATATATATATATATATATATATATATATATATATATATATATATATATATATATATATATATATATATATATA
>BQNB010191769.1:0-11671 GCA_026074375.1 Tanacetum coccineum
CTCTTGTAGTTAGTTTGGATCTATCCAGATTAGCTACCACCCTTAACAGGCTAGAAAGATCTATTCATTGGGATCAACATAGGCTATTTTTAGCTTATGCTTCATTTAAAGATTTTATGGTGTATCAAATGGATGTAAAAAGTGATTTTCTATATGGGAAGATTGAAGAAGAGGTGTATGTATGTCGACCACCAGGATTAGAAGATACAGACTTTCTTGATGGAGTATACAAGGTTAAAAAAGTACTATATGGACTACATCAAGCTCCTAGATCTTGGTATGAAACCGTGTCAACATATCTAATGGGTTTCAAAGAGGGAAAATTAACAAGACATTATTCATCAAAAGGCACAAAGGTGATATTCTGCTGGTCCAAGTTTATATGGATGATATCATCTTTGGTTCAACAAAGAAGGAACTATGCAATGCATTTTAGAAGATGATGCATGAGAAATTTTAGATGAGTTCTGTGGGAGAACTTACATTCTTTTTAGGATTACAAGTGCAACAGAAGAAGGATGACATATTTATTAGTCAGGATAAATATATTGTTGAAATTTTAAAGAAATTTAGGTTTACATAAGTCAAGACTGCAAGCACACCAATGGAAACTTAAAAGCCTCTGCTCAAGGATGAAGATGGTGAAGAAGTGGATGTTCATATGTATAGGTCAATGATTGGTTCATTGATGTATCTTAAATCTTCAAGACCTGACATCATGTTTGTAGTGTGTGCTTGTACTAGATACCAAGTCAGTCCAAAGGTTTCACATCTTCATGCTATAAAAAGGATTTTTAGGTACTTAAAAGGTCCACAAAAATTGGGCCTTTGGTATCTAAAAGATTCTCCTTTTGATTTGGTTGCATACACTGATAGTGATTATGCTAGAGCAAGCTTGGATAGGAAGTCTACAACATGAGGTTGTTAATTCCTTAGATGTAGATTAATATCATGGCAGTGCAAGAAACAGACAGTGGTTGCAAATTCCACAACAAAAGCTGAATATGTGGCTGCTTCAAGTTACTATGGACAAGTGCTTTAGATTCAAAATCAACTACTTGATTATGGGTACAATTTTATGCATACCTGATAGGTGTAAAATACACATATCCGTTAACACCAAAAATGACCCTAAATGACTAAAAACATATTTAAAATTGCAAAAATATACTTGTTTTTGTGTTTTGTGTGTGTAGGTACGGATATGTCAAAAATCACAAGAAAATCGTCAAAAACGGACGAACACGGACACGGGAAACGGAAGAGTGTGCAAGAGCCGGAAGCCAAAGTCAAAAAGTCAAGCCTTGGTCAACAAAAGTCAACCACTAGAAGACAAAAATCCCAATGTTTCCATTTAAGTCCCCCAAGTTCCAAAAGTTACACATATCTTGTCATAAAAAGTTTCTGCTGTAATATAATTAATACTGCTGTTAAACTAATACTGTTGAGTTACAACTGTTAGTTATACTTAATACTACTAAGTATAATTAATACTGTGATAATTGTGAAAATTGCTATGGCTTGTGTTTTCTTGGTTTTTGGACTAACATTTTGCAAGAAAAGCAAAGAAAAGTGTTAAATTGATGATAGAAAAGCTGTTTATAATAGAATTGTAGTTAATGCTGGTGACTCAAAGTTAATGCTGCTAGGCATAACTTACTACTGCTGGGTTACTACTGCTGGGTGAAAGTTAATGTTGTTGAGGGTATTTTCATAAATACTTTGATTAAGGGTTTCAATCGATCCTTTAATCAATTTCACTCTTTCAAATACTCTCTAACTACAAACCCTAACTCAATTTTATCATCCATTATCAAAACCCAACACAAATGGCGAATCTAAAGTTTGCGGATACTCATAACATGGTCGCATTTTTGTCTAAACCCGAAGAGAGTGATGGGTTTGAACAAATTGTGGATTTTTTGAATGCACACCCTATAAAGTATGCACTAACCGTTAATCCCACAATATATATTTCTTGTATCAAACAGTTCTGGTCTACTGTCAAGGCCAAAACTATCAATGGGGAAGTACAGTTGCATGCCCTAGTAGATGGCAAGAAAATAATCATCACTGAATCAACTGTTAGAAGAGATCTTCAACTAGAAGATGCAGAAGGTGTTGATTGTCTACCAAATTCTACCATCTTTGAACAACTTACACTGATGGGGTATGAGAAAATTTCACAAAAGCTAACTTTCTATAAGCCATTCTTTTCCCCACAATGGAAATTTCTAATTCATACTGTTCTACAATGTCTAAGTCCAAAGACTACTGCATGAAATGAGTTTAGTAGCACTATGACATCTGCTATTATCTGCTTAGCAACAAATCTGTATAATTAGAAACTTGGATAATGTGTCTGGGAAATTTTTGATGTATCCAAGGTTTGTATAAGTATTTTTTAATCAACAACTTGATGGGCTGCCAACTCATAAGAGAATTTATAATGCACCCTCTCACACTAAGAAGATTTTTGGAAATATAAGAAGGGTAGGCAAAGGTTTTTCTGGTAGAGTAACACCTTTATTTCCAACAATGGTGGTACAAAACCAATCAGAATTGGGTGAAGGTTCAGCAAATCCAACTGATCCTCATCACACACCCACCATTATTCAATCATCAACTCAACCTCAAAAGACACAAAAACCTAGGAAGCCTAAAAGAAAGGACACTCAGGTACCTCAGCCTAGTGATCCTAGTGAAAATGTGGCAGATGAGGCTGTTCAAAAGGAGTTGGGTGACAGTTTAGTTTGGTTAGGTGCTGCACTACTGCTTCTAGTTAGAAGCCAGAGCAGGACAGTTTGGTAAAATAACTAAGACCCGATCCAAGGCAAACACTAATGATTAGTTCCCTAGTGAACTACGTCAGGTGGTGTGGTCTCCTAAGTGCCAAGAAGATATCCATGGGGGATACTATTGCTCGATACTATGGTTTGTGAGTGTATCTAAACACTCCAATGATTCACTACTCGAAGAGGTAAAACACACTTTCGAAGTGATGAGGATTAGACTTATTATTAATGAAGTGATGGAACTATGTACACTTTACAAAACAAGGTTTCTTTGATTTAGAGGAAAACAAAGACCACACAACATATGAGATTGCTAGTTTTGAAAAGAAAGGGTCAAGAAGCTTAAAGAAAAATAGGTCAAGAAAACTCATAAGATGAAGAGATTATACAAGTCCAACAAGACTGTGTTGCTTTGTTTGACAGCTTAGGTGTAGATAGAATCTTTCTAGAGATGAATAAAGTTTGGGTGAGGATGCATCCAAACAGGAGAGGATTAATGCTATTGATGCAGATGATGATATTACCCTAGTTAGTGTTCAAGATGATGCTGACAAAGAGATGTTTAATGTGGATGCTTTAAATGGCGAGGAGGTGTTTGTAGTAGGGCAAAATGAAAATGTTGTTGAAGAAGTAGTTGATGCTGCTTAAGTTAGTACTGCTGCAACAACTGTTACAATAACTACAGAAGAAATTACTTTGGCTTAGGCACTTGAAGCATTAAAAACTTCAAAACCCAAGGTGAAAGGGACTGTTTTTCAAGAGCAAGGTAAATCTACAACAACAACAACAATTTCTTCACAAAAATCACAGGTCAAGGGTAAAGGAATAATGATAGAAAAACCTGTGAAGCCTATAAAGAAGAAAGATCAAATCAGTTTTGATGAAGAAGTTGCTTTAAAGTTACAAGTGAACTTTGATAAAAAGAAGAAAGACTTTGCAGAAAGAAAGCTGAAAGAAAAAAGAAGCCAATATTGCTTGATTGAAACATGGATGATATTAGGCAAAGATTGATGTTTATTATCAATTGGCTGAAAGATTGCAAGCACAAGAACAAGAAGAGTTTTCTATTGAAGAAAAGACTACATTATTTCAACAACTCTTAGAGAAAAGAAGAAAGCATTTTGCAGCTAAAAGAGCATAAGAGAAAAGAAACAAAACACCAACAAAAATCAACAGGGAAAAAGATAATGTTATATTAACCTTAAAGATCATGGGAAAAAAAAAGGATACAGATCAATGATTTGAAGTATGATGACAGATTTTAATTCTATCCAAGAGATGTTTGACAGAGCTTTCAAAAGGGTAAATACATTTGAAGACTTTAGAACAGAGCTGGTGGAAGGCAAAGAAAAAAGAGCAGGAGCAGAGCTGATACAAGAGATTACAAAGAAGCAAAAGGCAGAAGATGACAAAGAAATAGTAAAGATTAAACAGTGTTTGGAAATAATTACAGATGAAGAAGAGGTAACAATTGATGTTATACCTTTAGCTGTTAAGTCTCCAAGTATTGTTGACTCAAAGATTCATAAAGAAGGAAGAAAAAACTATTATCAAATAATAAGAGCTGATGGAAAGTCTCAAATGTATATGATCTTTAGTCACATGCTTAAAAGTGTTGACAGGGAAGATTTGGAAACTTTGTACAAGTTGGTAAAATCTAAATATGAGTCAACAAAGCCAGTGAAAGACTTGGATTTGTTATTATGGGGTGATTTGAAGACTATGTTTGAACCACATATAGAAGATAAAGTATGGAGGAATCAACAAGACTACAAAGTGTTGAGTTGGAAGCTATATGACTCCTGTGGAGTACATTCCTTGAGGATGCAACATGTGCATATCTATATGTTGGTAGAGAAGAAGTATCCCCTTGCACCACTTACACTTTTAATGATGTTGGAAAAGAAGCTTAAGATTGATTATGAAACAGAAATGGCTTATCGGCTTCTTAAATTCATCTTAAAACAGCTTAAGAAGTAAAGAGGTGTTTGGAAGCATCCTCCTGGTGTTGATGAAGCTTTAAATGAAGAAACTTAATGATTTTGAAGAAGAATATCAAGTTTAGGGGATGATTGTTGGGATTAATAGTCTTCTTGATGCTGTTATAATTACTGTTGCTCAAGTTTATGTTAATATTGCTCTTATGAAGTTAGTGCTGCTCATGAACTTCAAAGAAAATATACTAAGTAGTTACTACTGCTGGTGTAAAAGTTAATGCTGCTAGTGAAAGTTATTACTGCTAGTACAAAGACTGCTTGAAGTTAATGCTATTGAAGAGTTACTACTACTCAAAAAAATATTCTAAGTAGTTAGTACTGCTAGTATCAAGTTAGTACTGCTAGTGTAAGTTAGTAATGTTTGTTAGTACTGCTTACTTGATATGTATTAGTTATTTATAGAAAAGATTGTATATACTTAGGAAAGTATTGTAAGCCGAGTAGGACTCCTTGATGTATAAAAGGAGGTCCTAGGGCATAGAGTTTGATATCGTTTTTCAATCTTAGTCGTATAATTCTTAGCTTCAAGGTCTTTGTAACCTTAATACTTTGAGAGTATTCGTATTATTATCATTAATAATATTGGAGCTTATTTGTTGAATTATATGTTCATTGAATTACTGTTTCATTGATAATTCTTCTTAATATTAAAGATTAGATTCCGCATAATCTTTAATACATTCAAACAAAGATTTTACTATAGTTGTGTTAGATTTATCTAATATAACTAAACCTTAAACAAGCTTAAGGAATTCGATCTATTAAAGTGGGATCAACAAACCCCCTTTCTAGTTTTCCATAATTGGTATCAGAAGCCACGTCAAACAAGATTTTTAAAATAAATTGTATTTTAAAACTTGAATCGATCTATGGAATCAAAATAATATTTAGAAGGGCAATCTATGCAAAGACCACTACTATTTGAAAGTGATGGATTTATTTATTGGAAAAATAGATTCGAAACTTATGTGAAATCAAAAGATCTAGATCTTTGGCTTGTTATTACCTATGGTGATTTTTCTCCCGTTAAAAATAATCACGAAACTAGAAAGGATGAAATTGTACCATTTGAAAAACAAAGCGATGATCTCAAAAAGAAACTTGCTAAAAACAATGAAGCTAAAATGGTAATTTATAATGCTTTACCACATTAAGAATACGAAAGAATTTTTATGTGCAAAACAGCAAAAGAAATTTGTGATACTTTATTAATCACTCACCAAGGTAATAGTCAAGTCAAAGATAATAAAATAGATCTTCTTGTTCAACAATATGAACAATTTACGATTTCAAAAGAGGAATCGATAGATAATGGATTTTCTAGATTTAACACTATTATCACTAGTCTAAAAGCACTTGATGAAGGTTTTTCTAGCAAGAATGATGTTAGGAAATTTCTTAGGGCACTTCATCCTAAATGGCGCGCAAAGGTTACGGCTATTGAAGAGTCGAAAGATTTGACATCACTATCACTCGATGAACTTATTGGAAACTTGAAAGTTTATGAAGTAATAATAAAGAAAGATTCCGAAATGGTCAAAGGCAAAAGAGAACAAAGTAGATCTCTTGCCTTGAAGGCTATAAAGGAATCTAGTGATAAAGATAGCTCGACCTCCGAAAGTGAATACGAAGAATACGTCATGGCTATGAGAGAATTCAAGAAATTCTTCAAAAGACGAGGAAGGTTCGTAAGACAACCACGAGATGAAAGAAAGTCATTGCAAAGAAGTAGAGACGAAAAAAATGGTAAATGTGAAAGAAAATGCTTTAGATGTGGAGATCCAAATCATCTCATCGGAGAGTGTCCAAAGTTTCCAAGAAACAATAATCAAATAACTTTCATTGGAAGAGCATGGAGTGATAGTGGCGAAGATGAGGAAGAAAAGGCTAAAGACGAAACTTGTCTTGTAGCTCAAGCATCCAATGAGATATGCTTAGGAATAAACTTAGAGCCCGACGAGTGGATTAAAGATAGTGGATGCTCGAAACATATGACGGGTAACCGAAAGTTGTTTTCTACATACAAAGCGTACAACGGAGGGAACGTCATTTTCGGAAGCAATTTACGCGGTAACATCATAGGCAAAGGTACGATTTCTCATGACTCCCTAATTATTGAAAATGTTGAGCACGTAGATAATTTAAAATTTAATTTGCTTAGTGTTGGTCAAATATGTGATAATAAATGCAAAGTAGTGTTTACCGAACACAATAGTGAAATAATCAAAGATGAAAAGGTCATAGGTAGAGGAATTAGAAAAAGAGGGCTATATGTGATGAAATTAGGAAATAAACCGGAAGATAAAATATGTCTTGCAACTTTAGACGAAAACTCCACCTTATGGCATAGGAGATTAGGTCACGCAAATATGCAATTAATTCAATCATTGGCTACTAGGGAATTAGTTAGAAATTTACCTAAGCTTAAATTTGACCGACATTTTTGTGACGCTTGCAAAATTGGAAAGCAAACTCACGCTAGTCACAAAGCCAAAAAATTAGTATCAACAACTAGATGCTTAGAACTATTACACATGGACTTATTTGGCCCATCCGCCGTACGGAGTTATGGAGGAAATCGTTACACCTTAGTAATTGTAGATGACTATTCTCGATATACATGGACAAGATTCTTAGGAAATAAAACCGAAGCTTTCGAAGAGTTCAAAATATTTAGCAAAATGATTCAAAATAAATTAGGATGTTCCATAGTGTCAATTAGAACGGATCATGGTCGGGAATTTGATAATGAAGTACAATTCGGAAACTATTGTGAGTTAAACGGAATTTCTCATAATTTCTCCGCTCCTCGTACTCCACAATCAAACGGGGTAGTAGAAAGAAAGAACCGCACTCTACAAGAAATGAGTAGAACCATGCTAAATGAACAATCCATTCCACAAAAATTTTGGAGTAATGCGGTCGATACATCAACCTACATAATAAATAGAATCTCCATTAGACATATTTTAGGAAAAACTCCATACGAGTTATTAAGAGGTAGAAAACCAAACCTTAACTATTTTAAAGTATTTGGAAGTAAATGCTTCATTCTTAATACAAAAGATTACCTCACCAAGTTCGACCCAAAGTCGTATGAAGGTGTTTTCTTAGGATACTCTCAAAATAGTAAAGCCTATATAATTCTTAACAAACAAACAATGAAAGTCGAAGAATCCTTAAATGTGACATTCGATGAAACTCCTCCACCACCTAAAACATCACCTTTGGAGGAGGATGATTTAGTAGAAGAACAAGCTATTGAGGTTAGTAAAATAAAACCCTTAGGAAATGATCTCGAAGATAAATCTTTAGAAAATACTGAAATCATAAACATAAAAGAATCAAAGAGTCATCCATTAGAAAATGTTATAGGTAATCTAAATCAAAGAACCCTTAGATCACAAGCCCAAGACAAAAGTAATTTCTTTTGTTTTCTTTCAACCATAGAACCTAAAAATATAAATGAAGCACTAAAAGATGAAAGTTGGTAAATACTATGCAAGAAGAATTAAACCAATTCATATCAACTGATGTTTAGGAATTAGTCTGATGAGGTGTCATTTTATACACTTTTTCGGGGTCGTTTAACCCCCTAAATCGTGCATTTATGGCCAAAATAGGTACTTAATCGTTCCTTTTCAGGTATTTCTCATTTGGAGGGCATTTGGAAGAATTACACATGACTTAGGCTCATTTGGAGAAGAAACGGACAAGACTACGGACCTACACCAATATTTCTCAAGCTTATGTTCTTAGCAGCTGGAGACGGCGTCACAGTTTCTACGTGACGCCGTCACGACGCATCCCACGACGGCGTCACACTTTCCACGATGACGTCAGAGATCACGACCCAACCTATTATCTAGAATATTCTCTTTCATGACGGCGTCACGACTAAAATGCGATGCCGTCACAGTGTTTTTCCTATATATACAAACCCGAATTTAGGGTTTTGAGTGTGTAACTTTAGAATAAAAAGAGGGTACGAATCCTAGTACGTTTAGCAGTTTTTAGAGATGATTTTAGGGCCTAAAAACCCTATTGTACTTCCTCCAACTCATGTTTTAATCAAGTAAGGTTTATTTAATCATTCAATATGTCTGTGTTGTTTGATTCATCTATGTTCTTGCTTTATCTTTAACATGCTTGGCTAAACCTCCTATTATGTTTATTTATGATTGTATGAAACCTAGAATATAGATATTAGTGGTGTTGCTTCTTGTGATGGATGTGCATGTTAGGTCTTAGAAAACCATCTTTTGTCTGCATCGCTGTTGATATGTCTAGGAAAACATGATTGTGTAAAAAGGATACCATCGGGTAACAATCTTCATACTACCTTGCCCCCTAATATGGTTGATCCACTTCACATGCACTTAGTATACCCTTGGGGGCCTTGTAATAGTCTTCATACTACCTTACTTGTGCGTTGCCTTAACGGAATACTAAGTAGACGGCGGGTTCGTGTAATTCGTTCATGACTTAGGAAATAATTACACAGATCATCACAAGTGTGACAAGGAAACAACACTAGGAGAAGCAATCTAGGGAGTAATACATGATTAAATAAATACAGTCTTTTATTATATTGTTATCACCAATAGCGTAGATTTATATTTAGTTTAATAGCTAAAACCAAACCCACCTCTCCAATTATATGATTTACTTGCTTTCTATAAAACATAAAAACACAAAAAGAATCCTCCCTCAACCTTTAGAATTCTGTTAGATCGTGATCAAGCCTTCCCAACCTATTCCTCGAGTGAACGATAAAAACCCCCCGAGTCTTGCATATACTACTACTACAACGATTAGGTGCTCTGCCTAGGGAGTTGTAAAACTTCGTGTAGAAGTCTAACGACGACCGCATCAAGTTTTTGGCGTCGCCGCCTGGGGAATAGTTAGGTATTGATCATAGTTTAGCTTAATTCTACTTGCTTGAATCCTTTCAAGTAAGATTTAATTTCCACATATTAGCTTTCTTATAGTCTATCTTTTCTTTGTGTTATCTGTTTCGTAACAAATTCTCGTCAACCACCTGGGATCCATCACCACATGGGAGGATCCATCAGGATCCATCACCCCTACGCGATCAAGCTAGCAATTGGCTTGAACGTCTTCCAGTAGGATCCATCACCACATGGGAGGATCTTACTGCCTGATTCCTTGCTCAATTCTTTCTACCGGGAGGGACCGTAAAACTCCGCAACGATATCCTGATGTTCCAACAGCATCATGTAGAATCTCTATCCAAAGCATGGACTCGTTTCAAGGACTTACTCCAAAAAGTCCCTCATCAAGGCATAGACCTTTGGCTCCAAGTCCAGATTTTTTATGACCAAGTCAATCCCGTCACAAGACGAACCATTGACCAATCGGCCAGTGGTAAGCTTCATGACCTTAACGCCGAAGAATCCTGGTCATTATTATAGGATCTCGCCCTCTATGACAATGAAAGTTGGAATGACCCAATGGATTTCGCTAAGCCGGTCAAGGCAATCGCTTTGCCTTAAGATGTCCCGAGTACATCTGACCGTCGTCTAATCGAGCTCGAAACTCAAGTCCAACACTTGATGGAAGCTCATCTTGCTCCGACACAACCTACCCAAGTGAACAAAATCACTACCTCATGGAGATCTGCAGTGGTCCCCACGACACTCAGTATTGCATGGAAGATCCCGAACAAGCCTTTGTTGAATAAGCATCCTCGCGTACCGATGAACCGGGAGGTAAGTGGTATACTTTTAAGCCTGAGCAAAACAATCTTGGTGACACTTAAAATCTATCATGGATAAGTCACCCAAACCTTAGGTGGAGACAACCCCAAAATTCCCAAAATAATTTTTCAAACCCACCTAACCAGTTCCAACCCCACGGTTGGATCCCGAACCGTTCCTTTAATAACCGTCCTCAAAATTTTAACAACCAATCAAATATAGAAGGATTGGTTTTCGAGTTCATGGCATCTCAAGACGCCAGGTTATCCAAGTTTGAAGCCAATTTCAAACGACAACAAGGTGAGATAACCAACAAAATCGACACAGTATTGAAGGCCATCACCGATTAAATAGCGGGCACATTACCTAGCGATATGGTTAAGACCCGAAAGTGGGGACTCATCCAGTTTCGTCTGCTCGTTCTTACCCAACAATGGACCCGCAATGCTCAACACAAATTCATAGTTCGATCAATGCCATCACAATCCATCCCAAGCAACAAAGTGATTCCCACGACAGAACCGAAGAGAACGAGGAAGAAGAGAGGGCAGCCCGGAAAACCATCCCGACTCTTCTACACCACCTGATCCATCAATTTCATTCGTCACCAAAAAAGTCCTTAAATTCAATCCACTCTTCGAATCGCTTGGATTAGTTCCCCCATCGCCCAACGCTGAACTCGTTTACACCAAAGAAGAAGATGGCGACGTGATGTTTATCGAGATAATTCCAAAGGATGATAATTCCCACAGGGAGGGACTTGAAGCAGGAGTGCAAGAAGTGGAGTATTTTGACACGTCCTGACTAGGAGTGAACTCGCGTATCACAAATACCTCATGTGTGGCCTAATACCTTCAATATTTCTACGGAACCCCATCATTATAGAAGGATGCCCATCGAACCTCAACATACCATGCAACATTAGGCATGTGCATGTGGAAAAAGCCTACATTAACCTTAACCCCCCTCTTAGTATCATGACCCGAATGATGTATAATTAGATCATGAGAAGAAAACTTGACCCTAAGGAAAATGCGAAAGGAGGAATTAGTAATTTCACATGAAGGATTAAAGGAATGCATGTTTTCATAGGAAACTTCACCTATGTGGTAGACTTCATGATTGTCGAGGATATTAGCTTAATCATAAACCCTAGGTT